>WYDI02028260.1:4520-26318 GCA_009867235.2 Psittacus erithacus | reverse complement strand
TAATTTCTCTATTTTTTATACACTATCCAGCACAAACACCTTCCAGCTAGGACAAGGTTTCATGCCTGCCCCAGGAAAATTTATATTTTATAGGGGGATAAACTTTGGAAAAAATGTGGTTTCATTTTATTCATTTACATCCAAAGGAGGCTGCCTCAGAAATAATCATCAGACATTGTAGTACCATGCCATGCACTGCCCACTGGCAGCAGTCCCCTGCCCACCACCCCACATGCAGGAATAGCCACAGACATGGCAAGCCACGTGAGACTGGCTCCCTGAGTGATCACGCAGTTGTTCCTCAGACAGTCTCTCTGTAATGCTCCACCTGGAAGAGGAACTCTCTGCACTTTGGTGGAAAATGGGACCCTTTTCTATTGAAGCCAGTGACTCTTATTTCTGACAAAATGGATGGGAAAGCTCAAGCTTAATAGCAGACATGTAGCTCAGTTTTCAAGGGCTTAAGTTCAGCATACCATAAGAAGCTGTAAAGAAATCCTTGCAGAGAACCATATAAAAATTTGTTTGCTTTTCAAAATCAGAGTTCATCATATGCAAATTGCAAGTTATATTATTTAAATAGCATTAGTAAGACTTAATGTTAAAAGCATGTCTCCCAATAAATAATTCAGAAATGCCAGATTCTTAATTATATTGTTTTGTGCGCATGCAAGGTCATCTAGTCAGTAACTACATCATTCCATACAATCTTCATAGGACTTTTGCTTCATTTATCATGCAGGATGTTAGCATGCAAGGATAAAATTAAGTATGTCACAGCAACCATAAATAAAGCATTTCTTAACTTTTGAATGCTCAATTTTTAATGTTCCTTTCCATGTAATAAAACTTAAAACAGAATTTAGATTCTGTTGTCAGGATTCATCTCTGACTTAAAGCAAGCAGCCTGTTTTCTTCCTCCTTCAAATTCTGCCTAAGTTTCTTCTGCATCTGTATTTATCATTTATTCATTAGAAAGTATATAAAAAAAAAAGTTAAGTATTTTCTGCGGTAAAAAACAGCATTGTTTTTTCTGGAATGCAGGGAGCATTTCAGGAAAATGGCAAAACTTTTGACTATTTAAAGGTGGGACAGTAATTTTGAAAAAAAATAACCACTTGGTTCAAATGAGCGTATTTCACCCATTATCTCCTCTAACATCCTTACCCTGATGTTAGAAGCAAAGAATCATAGAACAGTTGGAAGTGACCCTTAAAGGTCATCTAGTCCAACCTTCCTACTGTGAGCAGGGACATCTCTGGGCATCTCTCTACCTCCTCTCTGGGCATCTCTCTACCTCCTCTCTGGGCAACCTGTGCCAGTGTTTCGTTATTCTCATCATAAAAAAATCCTTATACCTAGTCTAAATCTATCCTCTTTCAGTTTAAAACCATTAATACATTATAAACAGGCCCTGCTGAAAAGCTTGTACCATCTTTATTACAGGCCCCCTCTAAGCAATGTAAGGCCGCAATAAGGTATGCCTGGAGCCTTGTCTTCTCCAGGCTGAACAAGCCCAACTCTCTCAGCCTTTTCTCATAGGAGAGGTGCTCCAGCCCTCTGATCATTTTCACTGCCTTCCTCTGGACCCATTCCAACAGATCCATGTCTTTCCTGTGCTAAGGTCTCCAGAGCTGGACACAGAACTCCAGGTGGGGTCTCACAAAAGCAGAGTAGAGGGGTAGAATCACCTCCATTGACCTGCTGGTCATGGTTCTTTTGATGCTTCTTTTGTGGCAGCAAAATACAGGATACAGTTGGTTTGGTGGGCTGTAAGCGCACATTGACAAGTTACGTCCAGCTCTTCATCCAGCAGTACCCCCAAGTCCCTCTCCACAGGACTGCTTTCAATACCTGTATTGAAATACCCCAGCCTGTATTGATACTGGGAGTTGCCCTGATGCAGTGTAGGACCTTGCACTTGGCCTTGTTGAACCTCACAAAATTTGCATAGGCCCATTTCTTGAGCTTATCCATGTCCCTCTGGATGGCATCCCATTCCTCAGGTGTGTCAATCACACCTTTCAAGCTGTTGTCATCTGCAAACTTGCTGAGGGTGATCTTGATCCCACTGTTTATGTTGTTGATGAAGTTATTAAATAGCACTGGTCCCAATACAGACCCCCAAGCGATACTACTTGTCTCCATCTGGACATTGAGCTATTGACAATTGCTACACTCTGAATGTGACCATCTAGCCAATTCCTCATCCAGCAAGCAGTCCACCCATCAAATCCATATCTCTCCAACTCAGAGAGAAGGATGTTGGGGGAACTGTGCCAAAAGCCTTACAGAAGTACAGACAGATGTCATGAGTAGCTCTTCCCTTGTCCACTGATGTAGTCACTCCACCATAGAAGGCCACTAGGTTGGTCAGGCAGGACATGCCCTTGGTGAAGCCATACCAATTGTATCAAATCACCTCCCTGTCCTCCATGAGCCTTAGTACGGCTCCTAGAAGCATCTGCTCCATGATCAGACAGAGAGGTAAGGCTGACAGGTCAGCAGTTCCCAGAGTCCTCCTTTCTATCTTTTTTTAAAAATGACTGCAATGTTTTCTTTTTCCTGTCACCAGGGACTTTATCTGACTGCCATGACGTTTCAGTTGTCATGGAGAGTGGCTTGGCAACAACATCAGAAAATTGCTTCGGGACACTGCGATGCATCTCACTGGGTCCCATAGACTTATATTCAGGTTCTTCAGGAGGTCAAAAACCTGATCTTCTCTACAGTGGGAAGGTCTTTACTCCCATAGTCCATGTCTCGCAGTCTATCCACTCAAGAGGTGTGGAAAGACAGGCTGCCAGTGAAGACAGGCAAAAAAGTTTCTGAGTACTTCTGACTTCTCCTCATCCATTCTTACCAGTTTACCAGGCTTGCTCATCGGGGCGGGGCCGGGGGGAGGAACTACACACAACACTTTCTTTGACATTCAAAATTAGGAGAGTTATGAGAGTTGAACGCCTAAGTCGTGTTTCCCTGAGGCAGTTTCTACTTGCATGACCAGCCCTCACCCAGCAGCTTGTCATTCCAGAGAAGGTCCTACTGACCCTGGTAGGTTTGGAGAACTTCTATTTCATATGAATGGCTCTTTAGTAACTTACAAAATAAATGAGCTACTTTTTAACAGCAGCATGTCATGCTTTTGTCTTCAGTTCTTCAAGCATATTTATTGCCCTACATTTATAGGTCTAACAATTCTTTAAAAAACCTTCAGGTACTTAGTTCCTTGGAGAAGAACCTCAGTTTCTACAGGAAACGTCAGTGAAATTTGGAAGGAGTGAATTTAATGATGTTGAACTATAAATTTCAAAACTCCACACAAAGTTGGAAGAGTTGCTGTGAGGATGCTGGCAGCAGCAAGGAGACTAACAGCACTGTGCCTGCCAGGCACAGTGTGGTGGAAGACTGGTATGGTGTGGGATTTGGGGCAGAGACCAGAGAGGAATGTGGAGAAAGGAGCCAGTACTGTGAGGAGAGTGGCTCTGCATGGGCCTTAACACTACACAGCCTTCAGCTGCGGGCTGTGATGGTGCTGTGTGAAGTTCATGGCCTTCCCATCAGATGTCCTGTGGGGTGTAGTGTTAGGCAAAACCAACAGGCCAAATGCACTGAAGAATGAGCCACCAAAAGGCCACAAGTCCCACCTGGACCTCAGTGGGGACAAGTCTCCTGATTTGTGTTTTAGCCGGGAGAAAGCTTTTAATATCACGTATGACCTGGTTAGCTGGTGTTTCTCTCAAGTACTCCTGCAACACTACTCATGCGATATTTGCAGAATCCTTTCCCTAATTTGCTCTAATGCACAGGCTGCTTTCCCTCTGTGTAAGTGTCTCCTGAAAATTTATGAGCTGTTCACTGTCAACATTATATTGTTTTGTTTCTCAAGAATATGCAATGCTCAGTAGGGAATAGGGTGAGGGATTTTTCTGTGTAAAAAATAATTTGTAGATACAGTAGGAACAACATGCAGAAAAAGACAACAACAATATCCTCAAATTAGGCTGTTGATAGCCCTAAAGAACAGTATTTTTCAGTAATATTTTTGCTTTAAAATATTGTGGAACTTATTTTTTTATTATTTTACTTATTATTTATTATTTTACTTATTATTTTAACATCTTTTTAATGTGACATATAAGGAAACTTTTTTTTTTTCAGAAAGGCGAGAATAGTTATTACTTCTTTATTTGGATAACATTATTTATGGTTTTTAAAGATTCTTACTGTTAAACAGAAATAATATGCAGCTTATTTTGTATTATAACTGAAGTATACAGAAAACAGTGTTATTCAGGCATTCTGAAATTGAACCTGTTTTTAAGGCTTCATTTTCAAATAGCATTTGAGTCAGTATTTTTTCATGGATTTTGCTTTGAGGAAGGAGCCTTTTGCACTACTGTTTTCAACAGAGGAACTTTAACTGCTAACAGGCAAACCACAAGGGTTATTATACATCTAGGGTGTGTGCATATATATAAATATATTTTATGTATATATATGTATTGAAATAAATGTACAGTGGTTTTTGTGCGTTTGCAGGCAAGTGCATGCACACATCTTCCATAGGCTGAAAATGAGATCTACAGCAGTTGTAAAATATAAACAAGTATTAGTAAAATAATGTTTATGTATCAACTAGATAGAGTTAATATAAGCCAAGCTGCTGCTTGGTGGGATCAGTCACTATAGTGCTTTTCAGACCTTTGTGCAGTATGAACAATGCACACTTGCCACTCATCGTAATTTAATGTTAAAATTATTTTTTACAGAGATCTCAGTAGGAGGCACTGGGTTTTATTTTTATGCACACTGTGTGCTGTGTAAAGTGTCAAGAATTCTGGATTAGTGAAATATTCTTTTCCAACACAATGTTCTGTGTTACCTGGGTATTTTGTGTATCCAGAGCAAAGGAAAGCTCTGATGCTGCCCCTCATCCGGAACACAGATGCACCTGCCCATACTACTTCTGCAGTTCCTGCCTTGTTTCCTTCCCCTGCATAGCTATATGCTGTCTGTCTCCCCACGAACTCCTGCCACAGTATCCTGTTATTTTTACTCAGTATGTTTAAAAATACCTTCTTAAAAGTACTCTGAGACACTTCAGCTTTGTAGATCTGCCCAATAACAGACCATTAGCTGTTTCACTAGCTGTGAGTGGGGTTTTTCTTCTCTCCCTTAACATCCATGCTCCTCTGCAGCAACTGAATATGCAGATTCTCTCTGGCTAGTATTTCTCTGCCTCATTTACCATTTCCTGTACTAACTGTGGTGTAAAATCTTTGACTCTTGTCTTAAAATAAACTAGGCAATACTAATATCTGAAATTACTTATGTTTGTTTAAACAAAGGAATATTTTCATAAAAGTGACAAGTGCATTCTACAGATCTGGGTTATTCAGAGATGTCTGCACAGAAACTGATCCTTTATGTGAGCATCTTTGAGATGTAAATAAGATTCTTCAGTAAGATATATATAGTTAAAAAAAAAATATCACTGCCATTTCCAAATTGCATCAAAACCCCTATTAGCTGAATGAGTTTTAATTGCACTGAGGAAAAACGTTGGCAATACACAAAATAAAATCAAAGCCACTACTGAAGTAATATCAAATCTTATCTACCTCTTATCTGGTAAAAAGGAATGTCAACTGCTGCTGAATGCTGAGGAGAAAAGATAAATCTTCCAGAACCTCAGAGTACAGAGATTTCATAATGGATGTTTCTAATGACTATTCAAGAAGCTTTTTAATTGTGAAATACTATGCATGCTTCTGAATAGCCAGGGAACTGTACAAAAATGTAACTGGCAGCAGTAGAAGAGTGCAAATAAATAATTTCAAAGACAGAAAGAAAATTCAGTCTTAGTAACAGTTATGTAATTGGAACAAAATATGTGTAACAAAAACAGGACACCATTTAGTCTCCCAAAAATATAATTTACAGTGAATGCATTTTACTCAACACTGTAATTTATAATATAATATGTGCATAAGCCACAATGAAAATATCATTATAATTAACTTTGAATTACACAATCTTGCATCTTTTGTTTCAAAACTAAAGAATGCTTATGATAAAAGCTCTGCTTCAGCGTTTCACAGTGGTGTTCCCTGCCTTGATTGAACATGCTTGACTTACTGACTGAATCTGTTCTATTTCTGGCTCTCAGAACTGCTCTAAGTCTGTGGGGACTGAGAGGCTGAGTAGGACTACAGATGCACATCTGTGAAAGGTTTTATGTGTAGGGTTTTTTTTCCTGGTAAACTGGGAGATTATGATTGATGAGCCTAGCATTAGGGTAATGTTATCAGGGACACTTTCTGCCTCTGTCCTTTGTGCCATCGCCGAGGTCAAACCATAATCATGTTAGCATTGAACGCAGTGCTTTATTAATGTTTCATGAGTAACTCTGTAGTAATCAGTCTAGCTTTGTATGGATAAATAAAACCACTGCAACAACCCCTGACCTATACACTGACTACTTTAGAAGCTACTGCAAAAAGTCTTAAAAGTTAACTTGACTGAATGTCTTTTCCAGCCTTTGTAGCAAGTCTAATTTTCACAAGTTTAAAAGAATCTATTTTGATGGGAAACCATTTCCACTTCAATTTCTGTGTTTAGTTAGAAGTGTAAAACACCCAACTGAAAAATCATATAAAATAACACCAAAATCCTGCCTGCCATTTATTAATTTGCACAGAATTTTAGTAAAACTTGTTAACCACTCTGTTAAATGACATCGATTTATGCCACTGTGTCTCTGTGATGTTTTCTAGGCTGCTCCCTGTTTGCTTTGGTAAGTCTAAGGACGAATGCTGAAATTCTTTCTGTTATTTAAAGAAAATGTTTACATTCATAAATGTGCAAGTATATAAAGATTTGTACTTACTCCTACACAAAATTACACATTGTATGTGCCTGCAGCAAGCAAACAATATGCATGAACAGAAGGAAATAATGTCAGCTAAGGGAAAACAAGATCCCATTATATGTTCCACAGTATCACACATGATCCTTTCCACTGAAATTAAATGATGACCACTGATTTCATTAGACAAGGGGTCAGGATAACGCCTATGTGAAATATTCCTCTATTTTCTGCGGCTTTCCTGTAAACATGTTCTCTATTTGCTTTGCTATGTTGCTGTAGAAATTCAAGGCTTGCACAAGCTTGCTGTGTTTTACACGTCAGCACCACACCCAGGCTTTTTTTTTTCCTCAAGATAGATTCTTGTATAACAGCCAAAGCTTGGCCTGAGGATGACCTAACAGAGTAATACATCTGTTGCCTGGTTCAAAACATGGAATCGGACATGAGGTAGGGAATGTCAAACTTTCCAATCCCTTTATATTTGTTACTTTGACCAGTACAATTCCAGTGACCAAAAAGAGTGCGTACTAGCAGTTTGCTGGATAAACTAATAAACCCCTATGTGAGGAAGTTTTTCTGAGAAATTATTATACACTCAAGCCACTACACTTTCAAAATGTAACTCCATTACTTGTAACAACACACACTATCTGCATTTTCTTGACAGGGATTATCCTGCTTTAGCTATTTGCTATTTTATAAAAAGCTTTATAAAAACCCCTATGCATATATCACACTCTTTAAACACCCCAAAGTTATTCACTTTAATTTCTATCCTCTGAACTACATCCAAATGTGAATACTTCTGTCATCTAGTCTCCTAGAAGTAAATCCAATATTCCAGGTGCAGTCTCCAAAGAACCATAGACAGGTACAACTGTTTCCATTATCTATCATGCAATGATTTTCCATAGACGGCATCGAAACACACTTATTTCTGGTGAATAGAGAATTACAGAGTTTTATCTAATCGAATTGCTGCTCTTTGCCACTCTTACCTTTGCTACTGATCTAATTTTGGTACTATTTTTGTTTCCAGACTTTGTTTGATTCCTATTGAGTATCTTTAATTCTTTCCTCTCAAGGTGATTTTCAGTGTATTTTCTGCATCTAAGTCAAATAAATCTATGCCTCTTTCTCCTGCTTTCTAGGCGATTCTCAACTTTATTATCATTTGTGAACATCATCAGACTGCTCACTTGAAGATAGCATATATCTATGTAGAACTGAATTTTAACTACTAATCATGCTTTGCTAAAAGTAGATGCTGGAGTGAGTAAAAGCCACGCAGAAACTGCCTCCAGGCAAAACCATGCAATAACAGCATGATGCTCACATTTATGGGAACAGGAGTGAAAGACAGTGTAGGAAGGGTATGATGCGTAAGTGAGGTTATTTCTAATGTTAGAAAGCTGAAAAGGACTCAATTAGCTGAAGACTGTAATTCTAATACTATTCTAATCTTAACATCAGTTTGTCTGTCTCCTGGCAGTCTGAGCATAATTCCACATGTATGGAATCAGTCCTTAGTGCTACTACAGCTTAAAATTTAAAACGTATTTCCAGCTTTTAGCTATTAGCCTTTCTTGAAAGTATAGTCCTGAAGGAGCATTAATGCTACACTCTAAATTCATGCAAGTTGTTTTCTTCAACAGCACAAAACATTTCTGTAGAGAGCTCCTATGTGATTTTCAAAAAAGCACAATTACAGAAATAAACTAAAGCCAGCATTTTTCTTCAAGTGATTTCATGTCACAGCACCTTTTATCCTCCTATTAATCATTCCATCTTTGTGGAAAGATGGAGAAAACACAATTCAGGATACAAGAACGAACATTCTTTATAAAATTTCCCAAAGGAGGTCATTAATATGCATCTCTCATTATATTACCCAATAGGTGGCAGCTTTTTTATCCTTTTTCAATAAAGCATCACACTCCTGTTCTTACAAATGTCAAAACTAAATCTCTTGGTCAATTTTAGTGTTCTTACTCCTGGGCCCAGTTCAGGTTTAGCCACAACCACAATCTAAAAAAAGGCTATGTGCAGCAACATGTGCACTCTGGAGACATGTACCTGTGACTGCGCATCCCACACTTGAGAATGTGAATGGAATGTAGTGATCCTTTGGGGCAATTTCCATATTTGCTAGTAAAACTGAATTTATTGCTACCAGCTGTGACAAGTACTTGCTTTTAAAAATAATGTTACAATACATGCATCTATAAGAGAGATCAGCCAAATAAAAGAAGGAAAATGTTGTTCAGGTTCATCCTGCCAACAAGGGGCTACTCCCTGGAACACATTTCTCATACTTTGGGAAGTGCATTTCAAACATCCCAAGTGATGAGGTTGCCATAACTTCCTTAGGAGACTGCTACACAAATATCAAACCATTTACTCTTCTAAATGGAGGACACTTCTAAATCATATACATCTAGGAAGATATTTGGTTTTATAATATTATTCAGTTCTTTTGAATTTTAAATGGCTAGTTTTTCTTTCAAGTCCCAAAGAACAATTTTCTTTAAAGAGACGGTTCTTGAAATTAAATTGCCGAAGTGATCAGAAGAAACACAACACTGCTAGACTTACAATGCTACTACAAAAGCACCATATATGCAGCAATGCATAAGCTGAAAAGTTCTGCAACTGTATGGAAACCCACAGCTTATTCAACATATAGTCCTAACTCTGTAAGCAAGACAAGCAATATTACTTTAAGGAAGATCCATATCCAGAATATAACCTTAACTTGAACTATTGCTGGCCAAAACATCAGAATATACCTTGTTTTTCCTAAAAAATACAAGAAGCATGTGCATATTACCTCTATCATTAAATAAAATCATTATCTATCAAATTAATCAAAAAATGTACAATATAGATAAATGTTTTTCATGCTTAAATTTTGCAGACTTCATGGTGATTTACATGAGAGCAGTTCTTTTGCAAAATTTCTTCAGAGACTGCACTTATTGGATTATGTTCATATTTCTACACTTCCAGTTCATCTTCGATGAATAGGAAGTGCATATCTTCGGTCAAGTAAGGAATACAGTATATCTTGCAAGATATCAGCATTTACAATAACCTTTTTTTTTTTGGATGTAGAAAGCAGTGAAGAGGAACAAACATATTTTTCAGGCTATTCTGTATTGTCCAACTCATGCCCATCTGATGCTTTCTCATGAGAGAACAAATAAGTGAATTTCATTTTCCATGATTTGGGCATACAGGAGGAAAACCCATTCTAAAATAAAGCATTCTGTCAAGCAAGACAGAATGCAAATTCTCCTTCACTTCTTATCTTACTTCTGTAAATCTAGTTCTAAAGAGATGAAAATGGCTTTCGTTTAGCTTGTTAAAACAGAGAACTCATTACTTAGGCTAAAGTGCAGCTTACCATCCTGTTGATACGGACAAAGTCTTCAGGCTTCTTGGCCCATGGGGGGAGATCAACATCATTCACAACAACTTCATCTTCCCTGATTCCTAGATTATAGCCATTACTGTTGACAAACATCTCTGGTAGGTAGTAAAACTCTGGAATTAACTCCTAGCATGGAAAAAACACACAATGAGAGTTCACATTTATACAGAGATGTTAAAGAGTGCTGCCAGAATCAGGCTCTGCTATACAAATTAAAGCTTTTCTGGTTTTGCTTATGCACACTTGTTTAAGTATTTTATAATCTGGTTTTTGTACTTAGAATCAAAAATATTTTTCATAATGAAATATTCAATCTTTGTTTTGCCCATAACAGTTATTATGAAAAGTATAACTTTCGAAAAGCAGTGCATACCAGTAAAGGACACCTTCTCAGGATAACCAGTAGGAGAAACTGTACGCTTAGCCTTCAACAGTATAAATAATGTCATATTTTTAATCACTATTTAACTGAAATACTTAAAGTGGGGGAGGGAGGAGGGGAAGTTCCTGATATGCACTGTCTCGAATTTATTTTCTCTATATTCTTTAATTGCATAAGAAAATGTGGCAATTTGATTACCAATATAAGGAGAAAGAATTCATGGTGAATTTATTTTTCTACTGTAAGAAAAAATTAAAAATACATGGAGGAAAAAAAGTCAGTACAAAAAAAAGTCCTTAAAACAAACACATGATGTATAAACTGTGGAAGATCAATAACTAAGTAGAAAAGATCATCTGCACAGCATTAATACATTATAGATAAGTTAATGTGAAGTTTTCCCCAATTTCCAGTATAGCTAAACAAAAATGTATTTTGACATAATAAATACTGCCATTTGTTGCTGTCTATCATTTTAGCAGTAAGTATTGAACTACAATAATAAAAAGCTTTGAGGCCTGCTACCTCTTTTCTAATATCCAGATATGGAATAAATTAACTAAATTACATTATTAAAAGCATTATTATATTCAGTTGTGTAGAATGATCAAAACTGATGACACAGCACCTGAAACATGAATCTCTTTGTGGTCCTTTCAAAGGCTGCAGACGTGCAAAGCACAAAAAAAAATCACTGCAGACACAAACTTATCTAATTAAAGCTGATCTGCAACTCCATAGAGAATAGACCAGTTAAAGCATAGATGGTCCTTTCAAATATGTTCATTTAAAATAAAAAAAAAAGGTAATATTTATGTTACAATTTTAAGTATATTTAGGGAGAGAATTTACTTGCTTCTTTACATTATTTTTAATATACTAAAACCAGTCTGAACTCAGATTAGACTTAAATGCAATGCAAATCAATACCTTACCAGTGGAAAACACTAATCAGGTGAGACATGCCTAAGCATGAATAGCTTATTTTGAAATGAGCTACAATTCCAAAAAGCTAAAAAAAGAAGAAAAAAATATTGCATGCAGTAAGTAATAAAACAGCAGCTAGAGCAAAGCCAAGCTAAAATCAATCCTGAATACCCCATAAGATAAAAGAAAAAATACTATTTTACTGACAATCTTAAGTTTGATTATATACCTCTAATATACTCAGAATATTTCTAAAAATAACCTTTGCTCCTCTCCCCTAGACAGGATTTGCTAACTCTCAGATTCCTGAGGAAGCCATTTGGCTTTCTCTAATGGAACCCAAAGAAGAATGAATGATCCTCACAGTAGGAGAAAACTAGACCTTAATCTTTCTAGAGCTCAACAAAGTACTAGTAACTTGGGCCTAACAGCTAGCCACAACCCAACATGGGCTACCATACAAATCATTGACAAACTAAAAGCATTGCCTTAAAGAAAAGAAAAATTTATAAGGACCTCAGAATGATAAAATATTAATAAGTCAATATTAAATTAAAATTCAATATTTAAATGGAACAGAATTTATTAAAGAAAAAAGTAAGCAAAATTAATTTCTATTTTGTATGGAAGCCTTGAAAAACATACCACAGTTTTTTATTTATTCCATTTTGTACGCAGCTTGGTGGTGTACTAACCTGTAATGTCAAATAGCAAGCAGGTTTAGATTCCATCAAAGATACTTCAACTCTTAAATTTCCTTTTTCAGTTTTAGATATTCTAGGATCTAATTGTGAACTTTTACATGTAACAAATCTGAAAGATTTGTGCTACCAAGAGACACATCTAGTGTTTAACTGAATTCTACTAAACTTCTGATTTCAGGAGTATCTTGAAACAAAGGGATCTAAGTCACTAAGTATTTTTAATGGTATTTCTATGTAGTAATTTTATCTTTGTTGCTATTTGCTTTCAGTGTAATTTAATGTTCCTTTGCCTGGTACAAAACAAAACATAAATAGAAATAGAATAAATAGAAAGCATGCAATTAACTTCCTTCATAAGATTTATTGTGCTGTATATGTTTAGTTTGATCTGTCTTATTCCTATGCTCTGGAAACTAATCAGTGCCAGACATCTAAATCCTCTTCAAATAATACTCTCTCTAGAACCCTAATCTTTTCAGTTACAAATCTCCTGTTAATTCAATTTTATTTTTTAGTCAAAGTAACAAAACTAAACATAGCATTTAAAAAAAAAGTAATACGCCAACTATGTTATAGCCTCAGAATTGTCTTCAGCATTACTTTTTTATGCAGCCTGCAATTTTTTGTGCTTATTTGAGTACTATTTAGAATGAATTGAACCTTTCCTTGAGATATGAACAACACTGCATGTGGCCTTTCACAGATACTTACATATTTCCTGTACTTTGCACTAACCATTGTTTCTGATATTGTTTGTGATATTTTTCTTGCAATTTTGCTGTCTCCACTATTGATTTGACTAAGAAACCACAGCACTTAAAAATAGCTCAGATAAATTCACCCCCTTCTCATTTCTAGAGAATAAATGAACATAAATGAAAACAGAGAACCGTTATGAAAACTTGCAGCACCGTGTAATTATGAATTTGCTGATATTTGAAAAAATCTTCAAAATGCATGTATAGCTACTTAGAAGCATAGAAAATACAACTGATCTGGAGAACTGTTTGGTTTTATGTGTTCACTTTTTATTCTGATGAGAACAAAAAATTGAAGAGGTTTTCTCTTCTACCTCATGCCAATGGCAGGCGCCACGTGAGGATGGAAAGGTGAAGATTCACTTCCCCAGGGCCCCTGAGCTTGCTTCGCGAGGAGAAGTACAAGCTGGGAGAGGCAGACAGAGGAAGGATTATCAAGGACAATATAGGCAGCAAGGATGGAGCCTGGGAGGTTGCTGGGAAAAGGAGGGAGCAGACAGGAGTGCACCTCAGTGGAGACAGTAAGATGACAACTGAAGGCCACTGAAATTTGCAAGAATGAACACAAGAATGAAGGAAAGGATAACACCAGCAAGGGCTAGAATTATTTTTGAAACTTATCAACATTTTTCTTAGCCAGAGTTTGGCTCTTTTTCATTGTTTCCTAAGTGGGTTTGTGCCAGTTCATATTCTAACAAAGATTATGGCTAGAGAGAGACAGCTGTTTTGGTGCTTCAAATATCTGTTTCAGGGTTACACTTGGAAAGGCAACCTTGCCCATTCCTCCATTCCAGAAGACGTTCATCTATACCAACTTTCCTGCCAGGTGTCTGCCTACTCTGTTGTTCAAGAATTTGAGTGACAGCAGCTCCACAACCCTTCCATCAACTGATTCCAGTATTTTTCATCTACGGAAGTTTTACCTATCACCTGGCCTGAGTCATTCATTATACAATCTAAGCCCATTTTCCCTTGTCCTAGCTATCAATCCATCCCAGATACAGAAATCAAATTACTGTTTTCTATTTGTACAGTCTATTAAATGTTTGGAAAGCATTATCCTATAGCTTTATAGCCTTTCAGTTCCTACAAGTCCAAATGAAGGAAAATGATCTTGCCTTCCATATCGCCACATTGCTTAAGTTTTAGTTACAGATATGTAAAATATGATTTTAATCTCCCCAAATATCCACTAGAATTATTCTTACACAGTGCATAGCTTAATTTACTCCTATATGTACTTTGGCCTTATTATACTTTGTCACATGTTCATCACACAGAAGCCAAAATAAATGTTTTTAACAACTTCTGTGGCCTTTAGATCAGAGTTTAAGATTGCATGCTTTTCTGATGGCATCTGTGATTTCTCATTTATTTTTATGCACAGTGTAATTCACCATACAACACAGCTTCTCACAAATCACCAACTCCATACTTTAGAAGTGTCATTGCTAAATTCACCCTGAAGATAGGGAAAAGGAGACTCAGAAATTAGCAGGGGAAAAAATTTATCTCAAGGACAGTATTTATACCAAGGGATGGGACACAGAGGACCTCCTGTCTCCCAATCTGTTTTCCACTTGACAGACAGAATAGTTGATAAGTGGATCCTTAAAACTCTGAGTGCAACTTCAGTGGCACTACTGGTAAAAGGTTAATGCACAGTCAGGTCTGTGCAAAGGAATGCTTGTTTAAGATACCATGATTCTGAGAAGTTTATGTTTCAAGGTACAAATGTTCATGAAAGACAAATCTCAAAATATTTTTTCCTACACTACAAACATTGACTTAGCCAGCGTAAAGACATAAAGAAAAACATCAAAAATAACAACATAAAATCTTTCCCAGAAGTTATAGCAGTTTGCAAGCATAAAATGAGTGAATGCAAAGAAAAGAGACACCAAAGACCAATACCTTTAAAAAGTAAGGTATTTTTTAAACAGTTACAGACCAATTAAGCATTTTAAGCTCATATTGTTATTGCAAGTCATTCAGCTGATATATAATTTTGCATTAACAGATGCAATTCAGTAAATTTTATCGGTTTCTTTGCTCTTACCAAAACCTTTCAAAGGTTCTAAATAAATCTTTCTGACTACATAACCTGTTATGGGTAATTTCTTACCACAAGAACTATCTAGAGTTCAAAGAGTTAATAAAAATAGGGATTCTAGTGATCTAAATATATTTGCAGTAATTTCTGTCTAGTTGTCCTTGACATTTCACAAGCTGGCAACCTCCTCTGCTCCCCTTTCATTCACAGTTCTAATAAGACAGGTTAGCTTTCTATCATTTAATAGTCAGCTACCCTTCAAACTGCCCGAGAAGCTTGGCTCTTCTCAGATGAAGAACGATGCAATAAAGCTACTGAGGGGTGCAAAAAAAAAAGGTAAAATGAATATTATAACAGACATTTCTTGTCTGTAAATGGGATCTTTAGTTTATTTTAATAGCTCCACTAAAACCCCAAGGTATAGTTAACAGTATTATATGCCTTGTGTCTTCATACAAGAAAACATCCCCAAATGCATTTTCTAATTTACAAGCCTGTGACAAATCCAAGCTGCTGAGAAATTAAACTTTAAAAATATGTCTTGGGGTGATAGAGGACCACTATTAACACTATCATAATTGTACACCACTTGCTTCAAATCTGACATTTCTGTTTAATATGTTTTGCTAAGGGTATACCATTTTATGGACTCCCAATGAAATCAAATCCAGCCCATACGTTTTCACTTTTCTAATATAATTCACTTTAAGGTTTTAAAGCTGCCATTTCTTTTTCTTTTTTTCTTTTCCTCCAAAAAGGTTGATCCCCTGGCATCCATTAATTCCATACAAGCCTAGTACTAGGTCAATGAGTCACTCATGAGTACCTCTATTAACTGTGTTAATTCACACTAGGCACCTTAATGACATTTTGTCAGAGCTACCTTTCTAAATCCTAAACACACTATTCAAAAAGTAATATAACAAGTTTGAGAGGCATTAGGAAAGATTAGTGCCTGAACAGGACGTTCTGGGGGAGTCAGTGTTACCAAAAACTGGAGCAGGGGGGAGGTGGAAAGTTAAAAATGTGAAAACTGACTGGCCAAGTTATGGTCATTTCCGGGTGACTTGCTCAAAGGTCACTCCATGAACATTCATTCTTCCTCCAGCTTGTACTGATTATCTCAAGAGAAGGTCGATGTTGATAAAAGGAGACACAATAAAATAAACTGTTATCCAAGTTCTCCCTTGTGCGTTACCACTCTAACATAGCGCATACCGTATTAATTGTGTTTCATCCACTGTAGGTAAACAGGTTTCTTTGAAAATGAATGAAAACAGTTGAAATGTTTGTCCCAAAGGAACAAAATCATCTAAGTAGATCTTTAATCATCCATTGAGCAATAATTTATCATATATTACATTTTTCAAAGATAGAGTACCTTTTGCCACGATTTGAGATGTAGCAATTATGGCTTGTTTATCAGACTCATCAAACTACTGCCATAGCCCTATTTTCATTACCCTAGTGTGAAACAATTTAATACCAGAGAAAACTACACATACACAAAGGGGGAGAGGGAAGGAGAAAGGGGAAAGGGAGAAATAGAAAGAATGTCAGAAAGGACATGCGTGAAAAAAGGAGACTGACTGACAGAAATGCAGCTTCCTAAAGAGATATACATTCTTTTGCAAACATTAGGTATTTGTTTTTAAAATTTTAATGCAGAATTTCTGAAAAGTGGCTTGTATGTTTCTTTTAAAACTACCTTGAGGATGCAGAAGAACACTGTTGTGGGAAGTGTCTGCATTGCTTAAAAATCAGTTTACTAGTTAAAACTGACATACTTCAGAAATTACTTAAGTACTTAAGAATAAAGCACCTGATATTCCTCTTTCTTAACTGATGAAAAAAACCCAGAATACAGATTTTACTTTCCTAAAAATATTAAGAGGATTTTTTGAATTAGACCTTTTTGATAAAGAATTAAGGCAATCTATATAATTATTTAGTATCGTAGTTGAAAGCAAAAATTGTGGCCATCTTATAACACACTGCATTGAAGAATGTCAGATTAATTGATTACACACTCTGTTTTAAAATTATTTCATAACCTGTGCCACAGTAATTAATGAGATTAGTGAGATGAGAGATTAAATGTACTTAAGGCAGCTCAGATGAATTTCAGATACATGAGAAGGAATACACGAATAATGAACATTCGCTGTTTTCAAAGTTTGCTGCTTTGATGGATAACCCATATTCTGCACACTTAATATTTACTATAAAAACTCAAAAAATCTTTAGGGTGGGAAAACAATTTACACTGTGCATGTCACACTGGAATCCACAAAGACCCCCATTTACCACTGTGTGTGCAGCCAGAAAAAGTTACACAAATATGCAGAACACTTCGACAGAGTACAAGATTTTGCACTCACATGCAACCTCTATACATCTTCTCTTTTGCACACTATCTACTTTCTTACAGGACTGCAAGATAAATATTAGAAATTGCCAGACTACTGAATATGAAATTTTGATGTTTCACACTTCAGAGCTGAAGGTCCATTGTTGTGCAAGACAGTGGTTGCTGCTCTTGGGAGAGTGGGCAAAATGGGTAGATTTTGAGGGGGCTCCTAGTGGTTCCACAAACCTCACTGCTTTTCCAGTCCCTGAAACCTTGAGCAAAATGGTCAGAAAGTCTGTAAGGCATTCCAAGCAGTAGCACAACTAAACTGAAAAAAATGGGGTATTTTTAGCATTAATAATAGTTCAGTTTCCCATCCCTCTGCAGAATGAACTCCAAGGCCTCAGGGAAAAGTTGGCCCTGATGTCATGGCACTGAGAAATGCAGTTCATTAAGATCTTAAGCAACAAACAGCAACAATTAGCTGCTATACTCATTCTTGATTTATCGTTAAGAAACACAGACTCTGCGAATGGAAATCGCCTAAAGGGTCAACTATCACATCCTCTCCCCAATTCATGATTGTCCTCGATGTTTTTCCAGTATTTCACCAGTCTACACTTCTAAGAAACTTGAGACGTAAGGCGTTTACTACTTCCGCTTGCAAGGATATTAAAATTCAGAGAATACCCCATTTCACTTCAACTTTTCATTCTCTGTTGGTTAAGAAAGCATTTTTTAACTCTGATCCTTTTCCTTTGAGGTTTATCTCTTTGTTCCCTGACAAATAGTTCTTCTCCCTTTCATATGTTTGCATATTTCAAAGTATTTATGTAACCAAGTCTTCACTTTTAGACATTATTTACCCCACACACATATACACACATTTTTCTTCCTGCATCCAGCTCCTTAATCTGCTGCTGTTCTTATGGCTCCCTTCAGCTCAGGTATATACTTCCACTAGCTAGTTCTCAGCACTAAGAATCTGCTTTATCCAGCATGAATACATGTTAAAAATTTAAAAAAAAAACAAACCAAACAACAAAAAAAAAAAAAACAAAAAACCCCAAAAAACTTGTCTTCTTGAAGAATGTCAGAGCTCTGAAACAAACGAGTAACTAATCAGACTGTTTCAAGTGGAATTTAGATGCTGTGAGATATTCTAGTTGTTAGAATGCTACGGATATAGCTTTGGTCTCACTATAAGCTTTCTGCCATCCTGCTGATCTTCAAGTTTTCTTGTTAAACTGAACACTAAGCAGCAAGACAGTGACATATATTGCTTAAGCTACTGAAATACACTTCAGTAGACTTATTCCAGTAGTGGCTTTGTATTAAAACATAATAAACTAATTTGATGATGCAATACATTGAATGCTGACATTAACTACATTACAAATTCTTTTCTCCTTTCTACCTTTTTTTACTTTTTCTTTTTTATTTAGATAGCTTATGAACTTTTTCTCTTTGCTTAAAGATTCAGCTTTTCATATTTTCAAATCTACTTTTGTTTATCTATCTTAAGCTGGATTCACTCATAATAAATCAATTCAAGGTTAATTTCTAAACCCACCTTAGCTGCATCTTCATCAATTAACAAACCATATTTCAAACAGCATCTTTAATCCCTGAAGTATCCCTGAACAGTCAGGTCAGGGAATATCTGAAGAAAATATTTATTGGCTAACATACCTCATCTGTGACTCCCATATTAGATTTTCTTTAATGACTTAGCTCCAAGTACTATTTCTCATTCTAATGGCCTACCAGAAATATATATATGTCTAAATCTGACTCTGGGGCTTTATAGCACACTACCAAACATATTCTAGAATACATTATTTTACAATCTTTTCCCCAGTGTAACTGTGACCCATAATTGTTACTATTTCACCCAAGTTATCCCCAACTCCCTTTTTTAAATTCAGTGACACTAAAGGATATAGCTACCCCACATCTTCAACTTTTGTGTTCCTTTTCTGAAGATGAGTATTCAGTTTTGAACACCTTTTTAACACTAATTTTATTTTAGTAACTAAGTTGGGAATTTTAAATATAACTACATTGTGTAATGCAACCATTATTCTTCCATAATTCCCACATCTTTGCAACAGTTTCCGGAAGCAGTTCAAATTACTTCACTTGGTTCACAAGACTTTGTTTCATACAAACATTTCAGTTCTTTGTTTTACTGACAACTTATCCAGTTGCTATTTTAGGAACAATCCTTCCACTAATTATATACCCTAGCTGAATACCATCCCTCTGTATGTCAACAAATATTACTCTATCATCTTTTGCAATGCCTTCGTATATTGAATTGACCTCCTCCTATGTACTAAAGCCAGACAAGAATATTATAGTCACTTCCAACTGTCTTCCCTTATTCCTAGGTTTAAGACTCTTATCTTTTGTTTCAGCCCCACTACTAGGAAGACATTTTCCCAGATACTCTGGTGAAATTCTAGGAAAATCAGATGTCATTGAAAGGAAAGATCAAAATGCCAGCAGTCTGAATTTGAAGAAATGGCTGCATTTTAAATACAGCAGATATATACTCAAATTCCTTTCGAGTTCAGAAATTTCCTTTGTTCTAGTACTTAAAATACTATCAAATTACAAAGGAGCATAAAAAAAACATGAAATGGGTTAATTTCTCCTCTTTAAAAAGCATTTTCTCCCATATGTTATGTTGTCCATACAATTTGCAATTTGTTATTCTAACTAATAACTGAATAATAACAAGAAGGCTTGTCCACATACATATATACCTGACTGTTGGTTTATTTATGCGAACAGGAGCTCTGGAATAAAAAGAAATCAACACATTTACATCTTCTTCTTTTGTCAGGTTAAGTAAAAAATACAATGGCAATGTGACCTTGACTTTAGCATTTCCTCATTTGAGTGGCAGTATCAAAACAGAAGAGAGATACACTTTAAAAAAAATAATTTCTAAACCAGCAATTAATGGTGTGCTGCAGCCTTTGCCTACTTTATTACTAGAAAATAAGAATCAAGAAAGGACCATATTATTCAAAATATTATTGGATTTTGATTTCTTTCTGATAAGGTCCCATGTATATGAACAATAACCCTTTGTATTTAACAATAGGTAAGGAATAACAACAGTAAAATCCCCCTGCTCTCCAGCTGTTTCTGTATATCATGTAGAATTTGTTTTAATCTAATGTGTATTGTTGCATAATATCCTCAGGCATATTCAAGTAAAAGCTAAAGCTGTACAGAAAAGCCAACATTTTAATGGGCCTTGTCATTAATGCTTTATTAATTGCCCCAGGCAATGCAACCCCAGAGCAAGGCAAGCTATAACAATATGACACTTTAAGGTCAAATCCAATTCCTGCTGTGTTTTATGGAGTGGGCCAAATATTGAGTTAACAGCAGGAAAGAACAATTTATTGGGCTTTTCTCCATCTCCTGATTATCTTATCTAAATTAGATCAGTTAGGTTGTTTTTGTATAAAAACAAAACACCTTTTGCCCACTCAACTCCAAAGAATCTTTGATTCTTTCTATTAGGATAATAATCTTTAGTAACATTTACCCTTTATTTAATGTACTGAATATAAAGTTATGAAACATAAAACCCTCTTTATCCCTACAAAAAATAAAGTCCATAAATGAAAATCCACATTTATCAGTTTATTTAATGTCTATAGAATCACACGATAGTTTGGTTTGGAGGGACCCTCAAAAGTCATCTAGTCCAAACCCAATGCAAAGAGCAGGGACATTTTAACTAGATCAAGCTGAATATGTTACCTTCACATCTGAGGTATCTCTTTGGCTGTTCCTCCAAGACCTGGCTACTGAAGAGAAGGTTCTATCTGGATGGTCAAACTTGCCATCATTTGCATTTAGAAAGAACGTTGTAAAGGGCTCCTGTAGTTAATGAAATGAAGACAGATTAAGAAAACAGCAGAAGTAATCATGCAACAGTTTCTAATAAAATCCAAATACTTTTGCAAATAAAAATACTTCATGAAACAGAATTAAAGAAAAGTGTGGCATCACATAGTTACATCTATGAATGGGTATCTGTACTGAATGTCTTAGTACATTTATTGGCACTAACCCATTTTGCACACACAAATACTGAGTTCTGGCAAGAAAGGATATTTTAGAATCATAGAATAGTTAGGGTTGGAAAGGACCTTCAGATCATCTAGTTCCAACCCTCCTGCCATACACAAAACCATGCCACCTAAGGGTCTGCCCAACCTGGACTTGAACACCACCAGGGATGGAGCATTCACAACTTCCTTGGGCAACCCATTCCAGTGCCTCACCACC
>WYDI02028257.1:9553-66673 GCA_009867235.2 Psittacus erithacus | reverse complement strand
TTCCCTTCCCTTCCCTTCCCTTCCCTTCCCTTCCCTTCCCTTCCCTTCCCTTCCCTTCCCTTCCCTTCCCTTCCCGTTTCCCTTTCATTTTCCATTTAATTCTGTTTTGTTTTGTTGTTTCTATTTCTTTTTATTCTTTTTATTTTTATGTTTTATATTTTATATTCATTTATATATATATATATTCATTTAAAAGAAGACTTACACACCTGCACTTGTATGTCAGCAACTAGAGAAAGCAGTGTAGATACATCTGACATTAAGATAAAGCCAGGATTGTTCTGCAGTTGAAAGTAAACAAATTCTTTATGTGCTTGTTCATTTTCTGAATAATATTCTTATCCTCCTTTGCAGCTAGATGACTTTGTATAACAAAGAGTGCTTCCAGATATGCACTTTTTTGCATACACCTGAATATAACACTGGCTTTTTGAGCTTTTTGTTTACAAATTAAAATATACATTAGTACATTTTAGAAAATTTCTTTAGTAATATCTGTTCTGTAGGGAGATTTTTAATGAAATGTGATTTATTTCCTTATGCCTCAGCAATTTCTACTCTTTCCTGTGTGCGCCACCATGGAAATTTCATTATTCATATTAGCATTTAGACCTTTGTTTTATTCACAGACAGCCTTTGCTAAGAATTTGATGTATTTCCATTAGGCAGCACACAAATAAAAAGAAATAGCCTCAGAAAAATAAAAAACCCAATCACGTTAGCTACAAAAGCAAAGAAAGATACGTCTCAGAATCCAGTTTGGGAATGAAAATTAGATTAAGATAAGAATGCCAATGATTCCTATCCCTCACATCCCTATGTCCTCAGTTTGATGCCAACACCATTTTCTCTCAACCATAAATTTAACTTGATGAAGAGAAAAAAAAAAATCATATTAGAAAACCCTTGTTTGAACTCCATAGTGTTACTGATACCTGAAGCTATATCAAGAGGCAGAAAGCATTTGTTTCTGCAAAGGCGTCTGGGTCAAAAAGTTAGGTAAGCAACAGTCAATTTGTGAGAGGTGAGTAAGGGATCTGAGAGTGGGCTATGCCCTCTCATACAGCTTCCAAGCATGCTTCTGGCCTACTGATCGCATTAGGTTGCAGAACACAGATTGGGAGCTGTGTAGCATTACAGCATACTGGCAGCCTCCCATCAGCTGACACATGGGGGAGCAATTCAAACGAGTGTCTGAACTTCTGAAATTGATTACTTTTTAAATTATTTTTTTTTTCTTAGTAGCAGGTACCCAAGACTTCCACCTTTCTCCTTTTCTACTGTAATAACTTCACTCCTCTTGCATCTATCTTCCATTTCCCTCTTACATTTCCTTTATATTCTGATTTCATTTATAGTTTGTCAGATGCGTCCTTTTGAAACTTTTTGCCAAGCATATGGAAAGGAAGAAATAGCCAAGTCACCACTGCCCCTCTCAACCACCACAAGACCAGGCCAAGCAAATTGCCCTCTGAATTCCCGGCAGTACAGCAAGCCAAAGAAATAGCTTCATTTGCCGTATATTGTGCAGACCAGCAGTGAAGGGTTTTTTTGCCTTTGTACATTGCTGCATTGGTCACCATACATTACTCACGTCTTATCAGACTTGTATTGGGATTTCTTTTGAGAGGAACTACAAAGATTATTTCTTCTCAGGTCAGTGACAATATTTTCTGACATTCAAGGAAACATGCTGAATTCATGATACATTGGTTATTGGTGGGTCCATATCTTACATGACTTAGCAAAAAAAACAGTGTTGAAATGATGAATTACTATATAAACAAGGGCGATATTACAAGCATCCCAGTTCCTTTCCTGTTTAAAATTCTCGCTGCTGAGTGAAGAGCTGTTTCTTCGTTCCTATTATGCTCTGTGCTGATCATTACTGCCTTGATAATACTGAGGTGCAAAATTAAGCACATGACAGAAAAATGATAAGACAAAGAGTATGAAAGTAATCAATCTGGTATGCACCCATACTACCTCAGGGGTTTTAATTGCTACTGGGGGATTTAAAGAAGTTTCTAAAATTAATTGCAGAGTTGCATAATTTCCTAAGAATTGAATGATATGCAAGAGCACTATCAACAATCTATAAGGAACAAAGGTTTTTAAAACCATTGAGAAAATGGCATAGAAAAAAGTTTTATTTAAATTAAAGGTGCATAAACATAAACATAAGCAAGCAAACAAAAATTCTCACTTGTATTTCATCCATCTAAAACAGCAATCAACTTTCAAAAAAAAAAAAAGAAAATAAAAACATCAGAGGTGCTTACTGAGTCTTAAATAAAGCCATAGGTCGAGTCAGTGTAAACATTTCTGCTGTTTTTAACATTTAGTTTCCAAATGAATGATTTTACTACTGGATTAGTTATTCTCTGGTTTGGAAGCTTTTCTAAAAAAAAAAAAATAAAATAGCAAAACCAAAACAAATCAAACAAAAACCCAAAACAAAATCCCCAAACAACCCCTCCAAACAAAACAGTAAAAATAAAATGAAGTATTATATATAAAATTAAATTTAGTATTAATTTAACTTTTAAAAGATGATTTGTTGTTTGTACTTGGATATGTGGTATGGTCAGGACTGAAAAAGATAGTTTTCTGACCAGGTCGAGTTTTGGTCTGTATTAGCTGAGCCTGATTATCAGCTGTGTCAATCTCTGTGCCAGCAATCCTTTCTCTAGTAATTCATATTCTACTTGAATTAAGCTTTATCAGACAAAAACATATTTTATCCAAAAAAGAAGGGTCTACTTTTTTTTTTTAGCCCAAACTGTAATAGCTGTGATGTTCAGTTTTGGATAAAATAAATAGAGTACCTATCTGTATGTAAGTTCTGCAGTTGTTTGTTACTGTCTTTTAATTGCCTCTTTCACAGGGAATTAAAACAAGAGGATAAAAAGAAAGTAATGCAGGATGATATATGGTGTCTAATAGTATCAGTGGCCTCCCTGTTAAAGTTTTTTTTAATTATTTTACTTTGACTACAACCAGTAGAATACGTCGGCTGCAGAACCTGCAGATGGAAACTAAGCACAGATGTGCTAATGCAGGATCCAGTTTTGTGAGTATTCACTCTTTTATTGTAATTTGAGTAAATAGCTTTCCCTGGTTCCTCCAAGCTGAAGTTGAAAAAGTGTCATATATGAAAAACTGCCTTTTGGGAACAGTTGAAACTCAATGTACAACTACACTTTCAATGGAAAAAGTTTATTTTCTGATGCTGTTCTGGGGCATATTTGGTTTTTTTAGTATCTTAGTCAATACCGTGGTTTTCTTGAGAGCATGTGCATTGCTTACATGAATTCCTCGGGACACAGTAGCAGTAGAAAGAGTGGAAGCATATTTTTCTAACTGAACAAGAACAGTATCCATTTGAACTCTTGCTGAACATACCTCCACTGCAGTGGGACACCAGCTGATTTTTGCACACCTTGAAGTTCTTCTGAGAATACTGACCATTCATGGTTTTCCATTTTACCAGATTAGAATCTTGAACTGATTCTCTCATTCAAATTCATGACCAAAATTAAGTGGTTTAAACTGGTTTACTTTTTTTGGTTTTGAAAAAGTTATGGCCTATTTTGTACATTTTTTCCAGTGAGCCCATAACAACTTAATTGAAAGGCTGATTTGGTCTCAGACTTCTGTCTTTTTTTTGTCTTTCCAACTAATTTCTTTAAGATTACATAACAGAAAAAAGATCCTTGAGAAACAAGCAGTTTCTAAGGAAGAAATTAAAACAAAAATAAGTTATATCTGATTAAATATGCAAGAAATTGAACAGTAAAATAGGAGAAATTAAAAGCAATTTATTATCAGTGCTTTTGGTTTGGTTTTTATGTACTTTCACATCTTAATACTTGAAATATTATATGTTCCTAACTGATATTTAATGTTATCTCTTTGCTACATTAATATTTAAAAAGCTTAAAGAGTTCTTGCTTTTAAAATATTCATAATTACTGCTCTTTTATGTGAAACAAATTTCAAAGGAGGAATCCCTAATTCACATATTGACCAATTCATATGTCTTCTCACTTGCTTAAACAATTATAGTGGTTTTATCCATGAATCTGAGCCAAAGTGCAAATCTGATAATTGTACTAAAGTAGCAAAGGTTGAGCAGATTTACATTTGGAAGTGCGGCAATCTGTTCATAATCTATTTTTTTCAGATTTCTTATTGGCAACAAAATTGCATATCTTGGAATAAGCTGGCGTATTTCCAGAGAAAAATATTGAAAATAATTAAAATTTATCTGAAACCTATATTCAAAACTTCCTTCTACCCTCCAAAAACATGCTTTGATCACTTTTAATAAGAAATATTAGAACACTATTCTAAAGGTTTTAGCAGCTAAGGACCCTCAAGAAATGCAGATAATTTCCCTCTATGGATACAGATTTTATCAAGAAGGGTAAGAATTTAAATGACAATGTGTAAAGTAGGGGTGGGCAAAAAATGCAGAAGAATTCAACAAAAATCAATAATTGCAAGAGCAGAGAAATAGAGAAGACACAGCTTGGTGTTTGTTTGACAGCTCTAGGGACTGGAATTGTCTCAGTGCTGGCTGCAAAGGTAAAATCTTCACATGCAACCCTACCACTTTTTCACTAGAAAGACAGTCCCAAGGAAAGGGTAGGTAGCAGAGTTCATATGTTCATTCCACTCTGCGACTGCAAGTCTGATGGGAAGAATACCAGCTTCTTTTAATATGAGGACAAGAAATGGATGGAGACTTTAAGATTACCACTTTGTTTTACAAGAAGAGCCAGTAACAGCTGCAGGTCCCCTTTGGTCAATACTGCTCTAGTCTTGAGTGCACTGGCATGACAAACTCATCCCATTAATAGCAATATGTTCAGACAGCACTTCCCTTACTCTTGTTCTCATTTTCATATGTAGCTTGTGAAATTTACCCTGCCTGCTTTTCAGATGAGCATCACAAGAGACTGATGCCAATCTGCAGAGTTTCCTCCAGCAATCTAAATTTGAGCCCATGGCATATTCTGCAGGCAGTTTTGTTGGCAGCATCAGAGTTGCTTCCGTGTTTGCCATTTAATTAACTGTTGATAGGCCATCTGGGCAGCTTAGTCTATATGCATGTTTCCTTTGATTCACCTTGGAGTCTGTATAAGCCAGGCACATTAATTTATCTAAAAAAAAAATGTTGTGTAAGTATCCTTTGTGATCAATGTATAAACAGTATTGGAAGGCCATATTGTACCAAAAAGCTGTGACATTAGCCAGTTTGTATACTTAGACATTTAGAAGGGGTGAGATTTGTTAGAATTGATTTCACCATCCTTTTCCCTCAATGTCCTGATCATCACATACACAATTGTTTATCTTATTTCTCAGGGAGAAATCTGCACTAGCATATTACATTGATTTCTTCAATGTTTTTATCATAGGATTTCTAAAGAAGATGAAAGTCCAAAAGATATTTTTAAAGCAGAAGAGAAGAAAATTTTCAGATTAATTACTTTTCATGACTATGCAAAATTTCCATTGTACAAAGTGTATAAAAAAAAATCATTATACTACATTTTCCTTCATATAGTAACTTTTCCAAAGTAGAGTGCAATATTATATCTGAGGGTTTGTGTTTTTTTTTTTTTTTAAAATATACTGAGGAAGAGTGTGTTTACAGCATTGTTTTCAGAAACTTTATCTTCTAATTTAGAATTCCTAGTTTTGAAGCTGTTTGTTAGTAAAAAATGCCTGATTTCAGTGATAAGTAATACCTACAGGTAAAGAAAATGAGAAGTATGGAATTCAAATTGTGTAAAAAAAAAGCCCCAATCCAAATTAAAACAAAACAAAACAAAAACCCTAAACAATGAAACAACAACAACTGATGGATGAAATGATGACCCTACTGAGGCTAGTAGGGATTTCGCCAGTGGAAGTGAGATTTCACATTGTCAGTGTAAAATCTGATAGTTATTCAGGCAGGATGCCAAAGAAGCCCAGCTCTGAATGAAGTTCAGATTAATTCTAGCATTTGTCCATTGTTCCATTCTTGCATGACAGAATTACCTGTCTGTTGAGTACTACTGTGTTTCAAAAGTATGAGACATCATGAAGTCAGATTTAAAATATTATTTATTTTATAAAAGTAAGAAATTTTTCTTAGATGGTGACAGATTTGCACTTGTAAGTGAGAGACCTGCAATATAAAGGATGATTAATTTTTTTTGATTGTTTCTTTTTAAGATCCTTGCTGGAGTGGATTTTCTTTATATTGATGATCTAAATCATCTAAGTGGTCAAAAGTACTTTAAAATACTACATGAAGCATATACATAATTCATTCCTTAACAAAAAAATGTTCCTAACCTGTGGACTCATCTCAGAAAGAGGCTGGAGCACATAACATATAAAGAAAGGCTCAGAAAGCTGGGACTGTTCAGCTGGAGAAAAGAAGAACTGGTAGGGGGAAGGGGGAGAGATCTTATGAATGTATATAAAAAACAGAAGGAAGTGTTCAAAAATGATGCAGCCAGGCTCTTTTGAGTAGTGCTCAAGAGACAATGAGCACAAATTGAAGCACAGGAGGTTCCCTCTGAACATCAGGAAACACTTTTTTACTGTGAGGGTGACTGAACACTGGAAAAAGTTGCCCAGGGTGTTTGTGGAGTCTTCATCCTTAGAGATGCTAAGATCTGTTTAAATGCGGTCCTAGGCAATGGCTTTAAGTAGTCCTCGAGCAGGGAGATTTGATAATATGGGCTCCAGAGGTCCCATGCAACCTCAGCCATTCTGTGATTCTGTGAAAGACTGGAAAAGTCAAGACTTCTGGTTTATCCACTTCCACAAACATTTTCCTTTCCCACAGACCTGGGATCAGTAGTAGCATTGTGTGCCCCTGGTACTGCATGTTTCTTCAAAAACATATACAGGCCAGTAATGTTATATGCCCATGTTCATCTGTGCCTTTTTGCTCTGGGTAAATATATTTTAATTTTTTTTTTTTTTGTTGTTTTTTTTTTTTTTTTTTTATTGATATTTTTTGATTATTTACTTTTTGTTTATTTCTTTGTTGTGTTTTTTTTCTTTTTTTTTTTTTTTTTTTTGTGTTTGCTTGTTTTGGCTTTTTTTTGACAACCATAGGTCAGTGATTATTTAAATGTCTCCAGGATGACCACACCTGCAAGCTTGTGTTTGGCATTACTTGCACTCATTTAAAATCCGTTATCAAATCGTGGTTTAACTCCAGTCCACAGCTGATCTAGTTGAACATGTGTCTGCTCATTGAAGGAGAGTTGGACTAGACGACCTTTGAAGGTCCCTTCCAACCCAAACTACTCTATGATTCTACGATTCTATGAACTAGATACCACACTGATAATGAAAGTAGTTGAGAAGAAGGTAGGATGTATGTATTTCAAAACACATGTTTCAAGAGCTGTAAACAGAAGTTTAGCTTAGGAGCAGAAGCTTAGAAGTTAACTTCATGGATGTGAATCTTCCTATGCTAGGTAACTTCTGAATAGAATATTTAATTCCTCTTTATTTTAAATTTTTCTCTCTTTTTCTGCAGAAGGCCCATTAAAAGTAGGAAAACAGCTGTAAGTATATGAACTAAAACCATAAAAGAATCAAAAAGTCTAAATTAGAATTTAGGACAAAATTCATAGTACCAGAAAGTATACATAAATTTTTTAAATTTTCTCTAAAATTACTCAAATTCTTGTGTATTCTTCAACTGAAAAATCTTAAGTTTTCTTAAGCCTCCACGTAAAAATTCGAAAGGCCATAACAGAAACAATGGAACATGCTATGTTAGCTACATTTCCTTGAAGGGCTCTGAATCAGAAGGAAAAGAAACAAACTTTAGATTATCTAAAGATAAACTGACAAGATTTCTACACCTTGTTCCAGCCCTCTGTTCCAGAAGCAATTGGAAGACTAGCTCCCTTTCTGATGCATAGAGTTGCTATTTGAATCAACTGTGATCATAATTTTTTTTGAAATCAATAAAAGAGATTTAATATTGTTTAATTTTGTTTTGTTTTTAACTTCATGCTAGTTGTGGTATTATTTTGCATTGCAACTTCACTAATAAAATGTGATTGAACACAGACTTTTCACTTTGCTGCGCTTTGCTGTTTGTCTGTCTGCCAGACTGATTAATTTTAAAAGTCTTCAGCCTAACTCAGCTTTACTGCTTTTTCTTATTATTACTTATTATTTGTATTAATACAGTGCCTGGAAACAGGTTAAAACAGGTGAGAGATTTTGTAACTCAAGCCTTAACTAATCCCAGAGGCTGAACTGAGTTATGAGGAGAAAAAGAAAACTTATTTTGAAAACAGTGATGAATGAGCCATAAAAATAGTGTCATTCAGAAATGCACTAACAATACAGAATGCCGTCTGATCTTTCTGAACCTTTTACGGGGGGCAAATTTAATCCTGAATTCTGAAACTCCATGTACAGGCCTTTTTGGAGTTTCCATCAACAAAGTGTCACTGCAGAACAGTAGGCCTTGCCTTTGCAAAGGTAAAATTGCAGAACCAAGACAGTTCATTAGGGGCTTTCAGAGGCCTGTTCAAGCCATTTCAGATCCTGCTGGAGTAAGAAACATGCACCCCCACGCCCCCATCCCCACCCATACCATCCCTTCCCCCAGGCAAAACAACAGCCTCCTTTCCCCACTCCCTTGCTTCTTTTAGTTATTTGAGGTTTGGGGGACATTGGAATGCAACAAATACTAGCTATGAAGCCACAGTAATTAGATACAAAAAAAGCTGTACAAGTGTCTGAAATGTAATTTCTCGCAGAATCAATATCTTCTGTTCCCATAAGCAGTTCTGAAAATGCCTTCCAGCCCATGTACAGCTGGGACTGAAACCTGTTCCCTTTTCCTTATCTATAATCATTGAAGAGTTCAGTAAGAGTTCAGCAAAGTTCTGAAAACATATTTGTTATCCTAGATACTTGTTGCTGAGACAAGAGTTTTTTCTCCTTTTATTTTTTTTTTCCTTTATTTCCAGGAGGAGGAGGAAAAGGAGGAGAAAATTTCCTGAAAAACTGTCATTGGATACTGATTTGTCTTTACAGGTCTTATAATTTTTTAAATGTTATGAGCAATAAACTAGTACTGGCAAACACTCCTTCAAAGGTACTATCTGCGTTGAATGCATGTTGGTAGACATGTAACAATTACACCAGAAACTTCACTAGGGACTCATTTACTCTCCTAATCTTAGGCAATAGCATGGTATGCCTAAAGATTTTATCATCTTTTCATTTAAAAATGAATCTAATATCTGAATATAAGCAAGTACTTCCAGAGGATCATATATATCTCTGTTTATGGAAGGCACCTATTTTTTCCCATGGACAATGCATATTCCTAGGGCTACTTAACTCAGAAGTAACAGGTAAAACTTACATACGTAAATTAGGTAAGAGGAATCTGGATTTTTGGAAGCAATATATTTAAAAGAAAAAAAAATCTAGCTTATCTACATTTTGTTTACGAATTTGTAAATTAATCTACTTTTTTAATCTTTTTTTTCTTTCAGTAAAAAGATACAAATACTGCTAAATACATTAAAAAGCAAATTTGCAACTGTATCCCTTTCGTGCATGTTCTTTTCTTGTAGCACTTGCTACTGCATAACAGTCATCTCTAAACTATGTGATAAAATGCTCAGAGTTTTCCTTAAGTAGATTCAATATCAGTTGTGCTGTTTAAATATTAGACATCTAACAAGAAACAATATGGGACCATGGCTTTTACTTTTGTTTTGATTGGGGTTTTCTGGTATTGAGCTCTCTGAATAGATTTGATGTGGGCCTTACAGAATTGTTGGCTGGTTTTCAGATGTTTCATTTTAATGGAAGGTTAACTCAGTGAAAAATAAAGGGCTCAACTCAGCAGAAAATTCTACTTGAATGAACAAATTCATTTTCTATGCATATCGTATTAGCTTACTATAGACTTTATAAAATAAATTTTTTGAAAGATACAAATGAACTAGAGGCTATGCAATTCAAATTGAAGCAAGGATTTAAACCTTTGTAACAGCCATAGATTTAAAACATGCATCTCAATAAGAGATTAATTATATTCTGATGCACAAAAATTATCACAATAATAATAGTAGTACAAAAATAGGAGTGTAATATGCATTTGTATGATATATTTGCACAGTAAATGAGACGAATTTCAGAGTGGTTTTTAAGAAAGTTATGAGAATCTTTTTACATAATTCATCAATGTGCAGTACATTCTTGTTTTTAAGCAGGGAGACAAGCACAACACTAAACTGCAAGGCTTTAAATGGAAGTTAAGGACTCCTAACATAATATTATTTTATTTATTAGTAATCTCTTTTAGTTCTATATTGTATGATTATGACGTGCTATACATCAAGCAAAGAAATATATTTTCTTAGGAAGCTGAAATTCGTTTGCCCTTTTTTTTTTTTTTTTTTACTTAAGGTATAATTTGACTTTACATGGCTGTGTTAAATTGCATATATTGCCTGCTTCACTTGGAGCAAAATCCCATTATATCTGTTATACCTGTACAAACCCAAATATGTTCTTAAAAACGAAAGCTGTCGAGCTTAGAACTTTCTACAAAATTGTCCATGGGTCATGCCAAGCCAACAGGACCCAATAATATGGACTACAAACAGTCATGGGAACTAGATGTTCATCTAGTACTTTTTCTCAGTTGTAAGAAGTGTTTTGTTTTTTATTTGATGTATTAAAGAGGGGCAGAAATAGAATGATTTTAAAAACTTTTTTTAAAAAAATAAATAAATAAGTCTGCTCCTGAATCCTAGGATGGAACTCTGACCATCATTTTTTGCAGAAGTTCCCTCCCTTCATAGACTTTCTGCTAAGCCTAATGTGCTTGTATTTGTACATACACATCGTATTTGTACATACACATCGTATTTGTACATGGTGTTGGTATTGCAATTTGGCTGTGGTGTGACAAAATACTGGCTATACTTTTTTGTTTTTTGAGTTGCTGTTGCAGTGATTTTAGTTTAGATTTACAGCAATGGAAGTGGAATTGAGAAACACATAAAACCAATTGGACTTCAAATCCTGAAATACTTTACTTATTTTGGCATTCCTTAGGCAGCAGATAGTTGCCAACCTGTATCATAAATAAATTCTTTGAAATAAATGTATCTTGGTGGTGTCTCAAACATCTTTCCTGTGCTTAAACAGTCAGTTATTTGTTTTACTGTTAGTTCCCTCTACTGTTCTACTAAGAGCATCAGAATTTGTTTGGGTTTTTTTCAGCTGCAGGTTTAGTTAAGGGATGCTTTTGAAACTCCCATATAAATTCAGAAAAATTTCAATAGACATTTGACATGTCTGGACAGGTTATTGGACACTGTTGAAATTATGACAAATTAATTTAATTTAATAATAGTTAAAATACTTTCATTTGGTTTTGTGTTTGAAGAAAACAAAGAAAGGTTTAGGCTATGACTGAAAAAATTAATTTCTTGTTGCATTTGTTTGAAATTATATAGGATTGGCATATAGTATGAGTCTGTCTTTATAGAAGGTTTTATAAAAGGAAAAAAAAAAAAACAACCTAGAATTTATGTTTGGTTTATGTTAGAATTTTTGTAATTTGTAAGCAGGCTTACTTGACTCCATGAAGATAAAATCTGAAAAGTCGGTTTAAGATGATTTATACATGTCTCAATCTCATGGAGATATCAATAAAGAACACATTTAGCACAACACTATTTTTTTTGATTGCTTTTTCAGTGTAAGACGCCACTGAAATATATTTTTAATACTCCACCATGGAAATATTTTCCTAACACCCACTTAAACCTGGAAACGCTGAAAATTCTCACATACTGATGTTTTATATCGCACTCTACAACTGCCCATGTTTCTCTGAGACAGTTCAGAGCATTCACAGTCATAAAATAGCTGAGCTTTCTAATGGTTACTACATGATCCCGCAGAGAAACCAAAAATTAAATTTCTGCTAAAAGTAGTGTATATTCTGGGAGCACATCTAAGAAGTTGAGGTCTTCAGAGAAGCCAGATAAAGCTAGTTTCTTTTAACTTAATTCAGTAATAAGAGGTTGTGCCCCACCTAAATATGAGGGTAGTAGAGCACTTAGCCTGGGCACTGCAAGCCATGGTTAAATTTGTTCCTGTAGTCTGACTTTGTTTAAAGATTGACTTGCTTATCAGACTATATGTTGATATAATGAGAAGCTCGAGTGCCTTGCATTCTTAAATTTAGATATTCTGCTGCTCTGTAGGTGGGCTGTTGTAAACACCACTTGGGAATTTGCTCACTTCAGAGACATAGACTGCAAACAGAGCAGAAAGAGAACATCTTTTCCCTCTTACATTTGTTTTCAATCAAAAAAATATATTTTAATAACAGTAATAAACAATACAAAAAAGCACATTAACAAGCCTGACTTTTTTTCTCCTTCTTTTTCTATCTAATGCTCTCCCTAATTATCCTTACAATGATTTCCTGTGGCACATTTGCAGTGTTGATAATTTTTATTCTGGATTGTCTCTGGTTTTGTGTTGATCATAAGCAGGGATCATCTAAGACTTTACTAAAAAACAGAATTAAATGTCATGGCTAAATTTTAAAAGCATTTCTGGCAGATGATTAATAAAAAAGACAATGTTTACTGACATCTAGAATATTGATGATGTTATAGTGGCAGGTATCTGTTTATTAGGGATTATTCAAGTTCACAGAACATTTCCAGAGTTATAAATGAGACTTTCAGACTGACAGTTTAAAAGTAGAACAACCCCCTTCCATTATTTCAACAGCTTTCGTTTGAATATTATTCAGTTGCCCACATGCACAGCAGGAAATAAGGGAAAATAGTCTTTCAAAAACAAATATTAAAACTAAATGTCTGCAGACTTACACCAGATAAAAAAAAAACAACAAAACAAAAAATATTAATGACCTTTGGTATAATTTACTAAACCATGACACAGCTGGAAACATTGGAGGAAAAACCCATAAATAAACCTTTCAGTAAATACAAATTCTGCTCAGCAGGGAAAGAAAAAAGAACGTTCTGAAAACCCATTAAAACTCACAGTATGAAATAGTACAAAAAATTAAGAGACAACATAATACAGTAGTCTAGAATCAGCATGTTATATGAGAAATTAATAGAGAACACATCAGCTGAATTTATTTTCTAATGGAAAATTATATTCCAGAAATACTATCTGAAACACTTACTGTACATAAATATTTAGATCTTAATGTAGAAAGCTGACCAAAATGTATGTCTAAGAACATCAGAATTTGTTTGGTTTTTGTTATTTTATTTTTTTTTTTAACTCCAGCAGATTTGATTGAGGGATGCTTTTGAAGCTTCCATATAAATCCCACTGAATTTCAATAGACATTTGCCATATCTGGACAGGTTATTGGACAATATGTTGAAATTATGACAATTCCTTAAGAAAATACAGTTTGTTCTGGAAAATACTTTCAGGAAGGGACAAGGATGTAGGGAATTGAATCCAAAATCAATTTTGAAATGAGGAAGCTTGTGGCACCTACTTTGGTTTCTAATAGTTATAACCTTAATTTTGGACTTATGTTCTTAAATATTTTCCTATGTAATTCTAAATCTTGCAGTGTGTGTACTCATACATGTCTAGACAGAACTTCAGGGGACAAGAATACAACAGTAATCTGTTTCTGCATTTTTTGTCTCTCAGTGGATTCATACTGTAACCGAAGTCTTTAAATTGTGTTTCTGCAGCTTACCATATGCAGGATACATCTGTGTCACACCGCAGAGACTAGCACAGAGCTAGTCAAGTTAGCTTAGATACCAGAAGCAATGTAGCCATATTAATTCCAGGATTAATGTGCTGCACTCATTCGTGAAGCAGGGTATCTCTGCAGTGTTACCCATTGCTTCCTCAGTCTTCGGTTTTTGCTGTTAGGACCCAATACTTAGCCCAGCCCTGGGGCTCAGCCCAGGAAGAAATGCAGCCTGAGAAATACTTTCTAACATTTGAAATTAAGGCAGTTGTTCCAGATTTATTCCCAAGGTTTCTGAGCAAAACTGTATTTCCATGCAATGTGAGCATAGTAAATTTAGTGCCAGAATACACCAGGCTATCTGCTCAGCATAAGTTGCGGTACATTCACACTAGCTATGAGTACACGATACTTGGACATACTCAGCTTGCTGTTAACAATCTGAAAACACATCCAGCAGTCCTGCAGAGATGCCTGAAAGTATTGTTCATCTGTTGAGTGTCAGACAGCATATACACTAACCAGTTGAGCTGGCGATAAGTAATACCTTATACATGAAAATACTGAAAGCTGCAAAAGAATAGGTATATAGGAGACAGGGTTTTTTCTTGTTTCTGCCATTGATTTTTATTCTGAGCAGAGAGAGAAAGAAGATCTTTCTTAAAACTTTTCCTAAAGCAAGAAAGAATAAATAAAAGGATAAATAAAATAAAATGTCCCCTTATGTACCCAGTAACCCTGGAAGAGCTGTCATGCTAAAAAGAAGAAAAAAAAGTAAAAGATTATTCGCAAACAAATGGCCTCTTACAAACCAGAATCTTCTTGTCAAATGGGAGATTAATTCAAAGTCACAGCTGGGAGAGGCAGAGGACGACTGTAAATGCTAGATTAAATAAAGTGTTTAGATGCTGACGGATTACACAATGAAGTGTCTAGCTTCTAGGCACTCCTATAGAAGTACAAAAGTATGTGTTACAAGCTGTTTTTCTCTAGTCAGGACTTAGAGAAAGTCAGAATGCCAGACCTTCAAAAACAAGCCTGAATATGCTAGTCCTAGGTAGTTGTAGGTTTCCATTAGGACATAAATCCCAACCCACTGCTTTTTACTCCAGCCTGATGACTATTTGTCATATCATCTTCCACACAGTAGCTATGCCTTTATATAAAGGTTTGGACTAGAGTTCATTCTTCAAAAACATTATTAAAGGCCAACAAATGTCTAAAATGGGAAATAAAAACAATCTTGGACATAAGTTCAAAACCATGGCAAACACATATGCAGACAAAATAGATTGTGAAGGAAAAAAAATAGAAGGCATTTGGGGAAAAATTGTGTTTCATAGATAATTTTTTATGTAACTTCAAATAAGACTTCAAAATAAAAACACTTTAAAATTAGACAAAGCAGACAAACAGGAGACTTCATCAGGTTCACATGGATATTTGAAGGAGGCATTATGAAGATTTGAACACTTTCAGTCCTGGGAAACACTGAAAGCAGAAATCTCTGCTTTCTGAATTGTATAGAAGTTATTCACTGATCTCCTCACCTCTCCTGCTTCAGCAATACATTAATATCAAAGCAAGCAGAAAGGTCTCTTCAGTTCTTTCTGAAACCAGCCCTCCACAGAAAATTCTGGATACCAGATCATGGCCTGATATGCTTGCCTACAAGCCTGGACTCTGGCTGCATTTTTGCCAATAGCAGAGTTATACACAATGCAGGCTATTCCTGAAATGCCCAAGGCCACTTATTTTATGTTTAGCCATTTGGTCCCTTTTGCTAGCCAAGGTTATGTCTCAACTCTTATTAATTTAGTTTTCACATAAAACCTTACTATCAGGGTGGGGTTTTAGCGCACTTGTGTATTGCACAGCTCCAGCCAGATAGTCCACAGTATATTCAGTTTATAAGCTCTTTACATGGCCTTTCAAAGCCATCTGCTAACCAGAGTTTTATGATACTGCACTCAGTCTGAAGCCAAGGCACCACAGCTGATCAATCTGCTTTACCTGCTAGACAGAGGATTCCACAGCATTCTGTACATTAGAAGTTAAGCATAATGATCTTAAGGTTTTTTTCCAGCACTAACTATTCTATGATTCTGATTCTATGATTCTATGATTCTATAATCTATAATGTACAAACAGTAAAGTCTCTTGGAGCTTTTTTTTATTTTCTAGTACTTAGTAGGATTACTGAATACATCTTTGAATGCTCCACTTGCTTTGAATGGTGCTTTCAAATGCATCTAAAGGTATACATATGTAAATATACATTTATTAGTGCATATTCGTAGCTCTAAGTATTTATAAACATATACATGGGAATGTGTGTATACATGTATATGCTTATAAATTCTTACTCATGGAATGGATTTTTACTTTCAGCTTTGCCTCTGATAGCAACAGACCATTAGCATAAATTGTCTCAGCTGAGCCACAATCAAAAGGAATAATGGGCTTGACATCTGAAAAGCTGGTCTTGCATTCAGATATTAAAGAAATCATATTAGTCTTTACAGTAGAAGGCAAAACAAACCACTAAGGAAGTGTTTATATTTACTTGGTATGATTAAAACTATGAGAGTAAGTTTATCACCACACTACCTGTGTCAGATCTCAGACAAGCCTTGATTTCCCTTTCAGAGGGTCAGAGTGGAAACAGCCACTCACTGGAACTATACTGGAATAAGACAGAGAAGATGTTAGAAATACCTAACTGAAGGCTTTCTCCCAAACTTATGATTTACAGTATATTGTGCTCCTGTTTACAATCTTTCAGTTTCTGTTCCAAGCAAGTTTGAATTACTGCTGGATGAATTATGAAGGATAATTTAAGAATACTTGATACAAATCAGTGAATCATTCTACATGAACAAATTGTTTCCATATGCTGTGAACAGTGTAGATAGAATAAAATTAATTTAATTATTTGAAAGACATCAGGATTGCAAATCATTTTAGGGAGTATTTCACCAAAATACCCTTTCTAAATAAACTATTATAAAATGTATCTAATTCTGCAACAGAATCCAAATGCATCTCATTCTGCAATGCTCATCACCGTCTTCTATCTATACGTCAAACAATTTCCAATGGTTCTGCAAAAGACTTCATTGTTTATTGTAGTCTAATTTATGATTTTTCCATAGTAATTCTTTTTTTTCTCTTAACATTAGTCTTGTTATTTTATTATAGTAAATACCTTCTTTTCTTTTCTTTGGTATTAAAAAATAAGAGAAAATCTGCTCTTTAGAAAATGTCTAATTTTTTTGATTACTATATAAAGAGAACATTCATAAAGACATTTCTTTGCCTTTAAAAAAAAATCAATATTGTACTGGTTTGATTTTGTTGACAGTTATGTTTTACAATGCCTTGTTTTCTGTTAACAAAGCTTATAGCTGTAAGTTCTCAGTAAGAAATAAAATGTGGTAATATTTAGGAGTGATAGAGGAAGGGGAATAAGTGCTAGAAAATATAAGCAATGAGATATGGAGACACAGATGAATTCTGAATTTTCTAAATTTCTTTTAGATATCACAGAAGACTGCTATTTAGGTAGCTTTCAGTCTCTTAATTACATTTTTCAGTACCATCAAGGGTTTCATATCCAGGGGTCAGGTAAGATGAAGCACAGATGTTTTGATTGGTTTAATTTTCTGTAATGTAATAGTTTTTCTTTGTGTTACATTCCTAGTACTTATTTAACTTTTTTTTTCTCCCAATGACTGAAAAATCCCATACTCAACTTTTTCCCCATTTCACTTTAACACGTTACAAATTTTAATTCCAGTGAAACTGTTGTCCTGAAGTATAGTTTTCCTACAGCAGTGCTGATGTAATCAGAATTCAAGAGAAATACTTTTCTATCTATTTTGAAAATCAGTTATTACACAGACCTCTTGCTGTTTATTTAGTTTTACAGTTAAGAAAAGTAAGGGAATTGTTTTGTTATTTACAAGAAAACGAAGGGAAATAAATTTTGAAATTTCTTCAAGCAAATTATAATTCAAATTATGTGAAAAATTCTACAATAGTATCTTGTTTATAAGTTCTCCTGATATGAAAACATAATTGGAAGACTAAGTAACTGATGCCTATTATAAAAAAGCAATTAGGAAAAAAATCGATACAATATTCCATCGAACCTATAGAATCATTGACACAAAGGATAGATCATATTGATGGCAAAGGTGATGAAGCAGTACCTGGCTACATCTCCTAATGCTAATTACTAAAACCAATATAGCCACTCAGATGTATTTCGGGGGAGGATTAGTTTTTATTTATCCTTTTTTAAAAAACTTTTGAACAGATGCATCTGAAATAATATTATTTCATAGATGTGTATTTAAGATCAATTTGAATCATTCCTTGGTCAAGTGAGGGGAAAGTGGGAATATTACCTTCTGTTTATTGTGATATCCCAATTTATACTAGTACTTTAGAAGAATTACAGGTATTGAAATAAAAGTTTTACAAGCAAATAAGAGTTAAGGAAATGAGGAAAATTAAAGACAGAGCATATGAAGAACCTTGACTTAAGTAGCATGTATTTTATCTTTGTGGATAACGCAGGAAAAAAGAAAAATACATAGTTTTGGCAAAATTAGCATTGCTAATGTTAATGCATACCTCTCTGCTGAATTCACAGAGCTAACTTGCATCAGCTAATCAGTACATAATTTCTTTTGCCATATTCTATGTACTTTGGAGTACACAGGCTCAATCTATGAATTGCTTGTGTTATAGCTAAAGTATTTAGCATTGAAACTGAATTTGTAGAGAATAACTGAACTGGGGGCGTTACTTCTTTCTTTCAGCTTGCCTATTTGCCATCAGGCAGATGAAGACTCCAGGACAAGAAAGAAAAGAGCGGCCAGCAACTTTGAGAATAAAACAGAGGGTATTTTTTTTGGTAGAGCTCAGGGTTGGGTTTTTTTGGTTTTGTTTTTTTTTCTTGCTTGCTTGTTTTTGATTTGTTGAATTTTGTTGTTACTTTGGTTTAGAATGTGGATCCACTGTTCCCAGTCCTGAGAGAAAACAATCTCAGTTTAATGGGATTTATATAAACCACTGTATATTTAGGTGTAGGCTTCTTTACAATCCTCTCTTTTACAGGAGGTAATTTGCAGTGCATACATAATGTTTTGTTTTGTTTTAAAGAAGCTATTCGGTGCATCCCTTTGACTGTCTATTGTCACAGAGTTTTAAGAAAAAAAGGCGTGGGGGTTAAACCAAATGGGACAAGCAATTTTAATGTACCTATGTGCAGGTATAGGGACTTGAAGATGGGTAATGGCTGTATGGTTATACAATATCTGTTAGGGAGGAGTGACAGTTTGTCAAGCAAAGACATTAAAGGGAGATGAAAAAAATGTTAAAAGTTAGGTTTTTGCCTAGAACTGAGGCTTTTAAAGGCTATTTTTGACAGATAAAGTTTCAGCATTAATGGAAAGCAGCAGCAGCAATGCCATTATGCTTTTGCTTTGCAACTGAATTGCGAGTAAAGTTGCATTGGAGCAGATGTACACAGGTGATGCTAACTATGCCTCTAGTGACACAGAAGTTCAAAATATAATGCATAACACCCAAGTTTTATTTCTTTGTCCTGGTGATAAACTACTCCAGATGCCATGTAGCAAGTGTATGGGAGTGGCTGTCATCCACAAGAATTGCTGTAGTTATTTGCCTCAGCTCAGAACACTACCTCTTCGTCTACTACAAGCCTTTTTTGGAAACCTCTTAATGGAAATAAGGGTGACAAAGGCTAATCTTAAAATCAGGTTTAGTCTCAGCTGCCTTTACCTGCCTGTAGTATGCCTCCATTCCATATGGAGGATATTCTGGTTATCCAAACCTCTCTCTGTGGAGAGAAAGGTACTACTAAAATTGTCTTTTGGAAATCCCTCTGAGATGGCCTAAATTATGCTGGAAGTGGCAGAAATGAAAATGCCTGAAGTACTAGAAATTATTATTATTATAAACCAAGAAAAAGTGACAGTGAAAATTATTGTGTCAAATTGTATTGTCTCTTTGCTTGTTATAACTCTACTCTCCTTCAAGTCTTCTGCAAATTTGGAGCAACAAAATTTTTTTATGTTTATAATGTAATAGAATTTGAGCTAAAATGTGAAAGAGAAGGCTAAGAGGAGGTACCTTATCAAGGTCTTCAACTATGGAATCAGTGGTCATGGAGAAGTCAAAGCCAAACTTTTCTCAGAATTGCACACTGAAAAAATGGGAAACAATGGACACAAGATGCAGCAAAGGAATTTCCTTTTAGATATGTGGGAAAAAATCCAGTGTTACTGGTCAATCAGTCGAATGAGTTGTAATCCGCTTGTTCAGAGAGGCTGTCTCTTTGAAGAAATTAAATATTTGACTAGACTGAGCAACATAATTTGTTCTGCAGTATGTCTTCCTTTCAGTCAGCCCTATACCTGATGCTGTCCAGAAGTCCCTACAAACCTAAATTATTCTTTAATTCTAAAACTAACAAATCACATGTATTGAAGAGAATTGTTGAACTTTCCAACAAGAATACTTGATGCACAAACATGATTCAGCATTTCCTAGTGTAAAATTGTTGAAGGAGATGAAAAGGAAGTACCAAGGATGAGAACATAAAAAACCTAGAGCAATGTCTATTATATTGGAAATACAACCAGACTGTACTAAGTTGTAATTTCATCTTTTATTTTCTTTTTACTTTTAGTCTCCTCAGACATCAGTATTCTGTATTTAGCTTCCCCAGTTTATCTGTCCCAGCTGTTTTGCTTCTATTAAACTTTACCTTTTAAACCTTTATAAAACACTTGTTAAAAAAAAATCTTCCTTGGGACACTAATTCTTGTAGTACTCTCCACACATAAGCTGCATGCATTGTTGAATGACATTTCTATGTCTTTCCATATTTTCCAAAATCAGCATCACTTATAAGATTTAATATTTTCCCTTCAGTACCCAGAATAGTGTTGCTCTGGCAAATGGGGATTACAGTGCAGTAGTATCAGATGGTTTCTGCAGACTCCTGCCTCCATCAAACATGTGTTTTAAATAAAAGTTACCGTAGGTCCCACACCATATCTATTTTCTTTTCCTTAATTCTGTTGTAATAGTTATTCTATCCAAATTTTATCTCCCAAGAATAAATGTAAAATTTAATTTAAGCTATACCAATTAGATCTGGGTTTGTGATTTTATCTTCTAGTTATACATTTAGTAGTTGATTTAAACTACACAAATTGCTTTAGATCCTGGAGAGGGAGGGAGTGCGATCCTGATAAATCATACCGGGTTTCAGATGAAGTGTAAATGTGCTTGGTTAGGAGCTGCTGTTACTCAGGTTTCCTATAGTTTTCTTTACACTAGTAATTGAGCAAATTACAGGTCCAGTCCTATAAACTCTCAGCACATGGAACTTCTGTTTCCAATAGAAGCTCTCATTGAGAGTGGCTTGCTTCTAATCCTGGGGCCAGCCAAAACCGAGGGGTTGGGCTGGGGGAGGAGAGGCAGCACAGAGCAGCTCTGTTTCAGCAGCAGAATGAAGATTGTGGCCTCTCTTTCATAGCTTCTTTTTTGACCTTTTCTCCTTGCCTTTGCAAGTAAATAATTTTACCCCTCCTGACTCTGCTCGTTGCGCTGTTTGCCTTCCTCCTCCAGCTAATAAGTGAATGACCTTGATTTGATCTTATGTCTGCTGGCATCTGTGTCAGAGGATTAGTAGCATTCCCACTCCTGACTGCAATCAGAACATGAACAGGGAAATCCCAGGGTTTTGAAGAAAAGTACCTCTTAACAGGACTAAGCCCTGCGTTTCTGGAACAGCTCTGAAGAAATCCACTTTGAAAATTAAGTTTAGGTGTCTAGCAGGTACCTCCGGTTGTCTGCATGCTTCACTGTTCATGCTACCTTATTGTCTGCTGACAAACCTATTCCTCACACTGAGGCATCACTTCAGCTCAAGTTCATGAGATGATACCTTTCTAGACTAGGCTACAGCTTATCCCTTCATTCACATTCACTTATTAGTGGAAATCTTTCCACAAATGGGTTAACTTGAGCACAGAAAGCACAAAGGGTTCCAGCTATTTCCACTTAATTATCCATTTTTGGATTCTTGTTATACAGAGGTAGTTCTAATAATGCAGTTTTAACTGGGATGTCAAAAGTGATCTGAAGACACCTGTGTATTCTGATGCCAAAACTGGATTAAACTGTTGTAAGACATTGGTCATATTACACGATCAATTCTTTGGCATCTCCATAGTGCAGAGCCTGAAACTCTGAGAATGCAGCAGCTTGCAGGTACTGGTCATCTGCTAACATAGCTGGTGAAGGGAAAGAAAATACTTTTTGCAGGAAGGATTTTAAGGTGGAAGTCAACAAACTGTACCCCAAGGAAAATTCTACTGAGAAAGCTTTTCCAGAATTGGTTTGGAGAGTCTGAGGCCTTCTTTAAGGAGTTAATTGGAAAAGACCCTGCAGAGCTATCTGACAAACAGTTTCTATTTAAAGTGAAATGTTGCTTAGAAAGTAAATCTCATAAAAAAAACCCCAAACCAAAACCAACCCACCAAACAAAACGCAACCAAAAAAAAAAAAACAGAACAAAAAGCACCAAAACATGTGTACTGAGCCAATTCAGAAAAAGGATTTATAAGAGTATAAAAATTGCCAGACTTCCTCTCTGCTCAGTTTTTATCTCAAACTGATGATCAACTTAAAAAATACCCCAAACAAACCAAACTAAACAAACAAAAAACCCCAACTAACTGAAAAACCCCAACAAAGTGAAAAAGCAAGTCCCAGAGCTAAATGCAATCAAGAAAACAACTAACTGCATTCTTACTCATAAACTGCAACCTGCATGCTCATTTGCAGGTACATATGGCATTCTTTATGTTTTTGTGTTTCTCCCTTGAAGATATGCCAGTTAAGGTTGGCTGATTTTATGTAAAACAGCTCATTGGGCATAGTCCTTCTGTATGGACACACTGATCCTCAAGTTTAATGATACTGTGTAATGTAGAGGTGGCCATTCTCATATGCTTCAGAGGTCTACAAATGTCCACAACCAGCATTCTATAGTTAAATTATAGCTAACTGCCACCTTGTGAAACTTACAGATGTCACTGGATTTTCTTCCATAAAAATCTATATCTAATAGTATAGTTTCACTGAATTACATGATTACCAATATCTTTAAAATAATACAGGTATTTCACAACCTGTTAATAATGTTTTAAGAAATAGTACAGTTGGTTGTAAATGATAAACCTCTTCAGCACCTACTATCATTTGCTTTCCCCTTCTTCCTACACTGAATCCATGATAGTTATCAGGTCTGCATATATTATTAACCCTTACAGAGTAGTATTCTTTTGGATTTCATTTATTTTTTTTTCTTCAAGGAGAAAACAACCTCACAGAAATGAACTACTGTGCTGTTAGTCAGTAATCTCTTGCAAGTTCTAGTGCCAAATATATGAATAGGAAGGTCAGTGTGAACAGAGATCTACAGATCATGGCACGCATTCAGATCATGCAGCTATTTTGCGACTATCCTTTCTCTCTATAGTTTGCATATGACTGCAGATAGACCAGGATTTGCAAGAGCAGCTATGCTAATGTCTTTCTTTTGCTTTGAAAACATTTACCCTCAACATTTCTGGTAAGGAAGTAGAAGAGAGTGGGAGAAGAATCACTTTTGTCTATTTTGAGACGCAAAGTTTAGTCTCATGTCACAAATAAATACTAAAACAGATGGTTATTTTGTCACAGGAGTGGCAAAATTATTTTTGTATAGACACATACCAGGCACACACGATTGCTAACAAAATATTTCTAATTTTAAAAACTAAAACTGTGAATTCCAAGGAAGCTTGGATCTATTGCAGCAACTGAAACCCTTATTTAGCCCTCAGCTCTCTTTGGTCCGAGAAAAGCCCAGGATGAAAACACAGAAGATATGTTGGACCAAAATGTACCAGGGGACATCATCAGCGAGGTTTTACACCTTGTAGTTGCTTTTGTAGTAAGGAGTGTACCCTATAATTTTTCAAATAAAGAATGTTTTCCTGTTTCATTGAACTATACAAAAATGAGGCCTGTTCTTGCATCCATGAAATCAGTAGATTTTTTTCCCATTGCTATTAACAAGAACATATTGCAGCCAAAGAGAGTATTCACACAAATATTTACAGATTTGAACCTGGTAGAAACCTATGATGTGCAAAATATCTCCTTAACTATGCATAATAATAGCCTCACAGAAATAGGTACAAACTGGACAGAAAATATTACTTCTATATTACTATTGCTATATTACTATTATATTACTATAATAGAAGCAGAAAATGAAAATTAAGGTCCCTAGTTAACTTACATATTTTTATGTATGATGTTGAGCAGTCTGATTGAGTGGACAGGACTTGCAGGAGATTAGATGCATGACCAACAAATCTTGCAGGAGCAGCCAAGGGAACTAGGTAAAAAAAGGACGAGATGCAGAAGGCCAAAAAGCTAAAAGAAAGATTATGTTGGGATGTCAGAGTGACATAATGAGGGCATCTCAAATAAAAGCAAAGTAACGGAATCATTTTATTAGAATGCAAAAATGATCTTACATAGCTATAAGGTAAAAAAAAAAAAAAAAAAAAAGGCATGACAATTTTTTAATCCATTCAATTATTTTACTTAAGAAACTAAGAAGTTCAATTATTGTACTTAAAAAACAACAGTCCACAACAGCCTGAGCCAAAACATGAAATATAGGCTCACTTATTTTTGAATTACAGAAAAAGCTTACTTGTGGTGACTTATGATCTATGACAACTCATGATTCATGAGATATTTTATACAATCCCATATTTCAGCACAAGACAGCATTCTTTATTAGGAGGTAATGAACTAAATAAGGAAGTACATACAGTATATTTAAGCATTGCAAATTATCAGGGAAGAGGCAAAGGGAAAGGACAGGAAGAAGGCACTCAGAAGATATTATGAAACAGATTTTTTCACCTATTCTTGCTTTTATCAACTTTGTATCTGGCAGAATTAAAGAAATCCAATGTTTTTGTGTAAAACTGAAACAATATAGCACTTGATTTGTATTCTGTCATATTTCTTTGAGCTTTCTCTCAAAAAATCGTGCAAAGAACAGCTTGATATTGTTAGAAGTATCTATTTGTATGGGGGTGTAGGAAATAATAATAATCTTGTATTTGTTCTAAGTCTGAAGCAGCCAGTCATTTCAAATACATATAAGGGCTGTGGACCTGTCCTGGGTTCAGCAGTAGCAGTTACTCTGATACCTAGCTTTATCCTGACATTTAATTTCTTTCTGTTAATTAATTTCCACTAGCAGACTCTACTCAACAAGCTTTTGGAAGTGCCTTTGTGCAACAGCCTATTTCGGATAATAGGCACCCCAACAGGCCGCTAACGCTCTCTGTTATAAAAACTATATAGGCAAATAAGCTGCAAGATTTCATAGCTGCAAACAGACAGTGGTTTTACAAATATTCACAGGCATGATTAAAAGAAAATTATTAATGAGCTGTCCTTTTTATATATCTATCCAGCTGATGACAGTTCAGCTTTGGAGCATAATTTTTATTTCTTAAAAATGCTTAAATTCCAGAGCAGAACAAACTAAAATGATATTTTAACAAATTGTTAAACCTAGATTTTTGCCATAATGTTCCTTTTCAGTTTAAAAATCTACTTTTCAAAGAAAGAACTTTCATGTGGCTATTTACTGGCATGGGATGCGAATGATCTAAAAGCCTTATCTTAAACTGTCTTTATTTCACTTTGAATGAGGCAGAATGAAGTCTTGAGCAAAGTCCTCCTGAGCTAACATGTATCTCAGACCTGGCCTTCTATGACTGTGAAGGGATGAAAGTCCAGATTTAGCTGTCTAACTTCTAGCAGGTGGATCCCCTAATTTTCTTTTTTTTTTCCTCTTCTTCTGAATGTGGATGTGTAAGAGTTTGTATTTTTGTACATATACATTTTTAGCAAGTTTTTATACAGTAAGTCTCAGAGCTTGAGGGATTTCAGAGTACTCTGATTTATTATGAATCAGGGAAGTGAAAGATGGAATTTATGCCTAAAAATATTCTCATAAGGCAGCCATATTAGATATTAGCCCTATAATTGTGCACAAGCTAAAAGAAAATTTATATATCACTTATACTACTTTATTAGACAAACAAATTCAGCTCTGACCACTTTTATGGACAATGACCATTACTGAGTATCTTAGAAACTCGGAGAAATAGGTATTTTTGTCAGCTGTGGGACATGAGTAGGAAGAAACTATGAATATATTCAAAATTTTCAAATTAGTGTGAGGTTCATCTCCTCTCACGTTTTTAAAGGCTTCAGTTTGTAAGGAAAACATCTATAACAACATTTAGCACCTCTCACTTGGTGCTCCATGATCAAAATTAGAAGTAGCTTTGCAAAGTACAAATCATTCCAGAAAAAAATGAAAACTTTGTTTTGGTAAACTGACAAAAGCAGTTGATGAGGGAGATGAAGTAGATGTGATATATCTAGCTTCTATTAAAATGTTTTATATAGTGTCAAATGAAATTCTACTCACAAAATTAATTTAAATTGGCATGGATATGAACACTGTCACACACAATGAATACTTGCTGAAGGACTGCAAACAGTGCACTGATAAATGGCAATATATTCAGCTGAATTTGCAGCATGTAAATGAAATTCAGAGATAATACTAAATTCATTTGGGAGGTGTTATGAAAACCTCTAAGGACAGAGAATTAGTAATATGCACATAAAATATCAAAATGTTTCACAGTTCCATAAATTTAAAGTCCAGCAGGATCTATAACAATCCTCTGACCTCCTGAATAACACAGACCATAGAACTTTAACAAGTGATTTCTATATAACATCAGGATGATCAAGGCCCTCTATGTAAGAAATAAATCTATTCTCAATTTTGAAACTTCCCATTTCAGAGAATTTATCATGACCTTAGGTGCATTGTTTCAATGGCTAATTATCTTTACCATTACTAAATATAATTGCACCTTATATGAGATTCAAAATGGAGAAGTTGTAACTGAATACATTTGAGAATATATAACCTATGAAAAGAGTATTAAATAAAGTGGGAACCTTGCAAAAAACTAAAATGAAAAAAGCCCTTGGGAGACTGAGTAGCAGCTTCAATTGGAATTTGGCCTTTCCAGTGACCACGGTGAATTTTGATAAGCACACTTTGAGCCACAGATGTAGTAAGTCATAGGCCAAATTATCTCATAGTGATGTATAGTTTTGTTGCAGCCACTGTTTGAATGCAAATTTAGGTACTTTTGAACAGGCTACATCTACATTGCTGCTTTATATTAGGCATGTAAGTAGTATATCCTTTATCTCCTCTTAATTCTCTGCTTTTCATAATGGAGCAGTATCAGAACACACAGCTGGGTTCCTTTCGCATAACTCGGGATAAGAAGATGGATCCAAATTCAAGTGTTCGGAGTCTGCATAAGCAGAGTAATTCTGAAGTTATCTTTGAGAACAAATCCATTGTGACCATCAGGTCTTCAGCTTCAATGGGTTTGCTGTACAGGTTAATTCCTGCTGTGGCACTTTACCAGCTAATGCAGACACTGCTGCAGAAATACCTACTCTTGACCAGAGTTCTGGGAAAAATAAATTTAGGAATTAAATAGTGATTCATTCACTTGAGCATTATATACATAATTAGCTTTTCAGCTTATAAAAGAAAAGAGGGGATATTGCCATGTAAAGCCTGTGGAGGCTACATGCACTAACAATAGGGCAAGAATTACTTCAAGTGGAATCAGTGATATAAGATGGTAAGAATGAAAGTTCAGGAGTGATATTTCATTTGAATGTCTATGTAAACTTTCTGACAATGAGATGTGGTTATTTTATCAAAATGATTGCTAAGAAATGTGTGGAGGCCAAAGTGTCTGAGTCTCTTAAAACTTGCCTGGACAAAGACACTGCAGGAAGCAATATTTCGGTGTCATGGAAAGAGAGCAATTTACTATTTAGAAGAGTTCTTTATCTAAGGTTGCCTTGGGCACACAGGTTAATAATTAAATATTCATCTATTTCAACAGTGGGTGATAGGAAACTGATAAAGAAAAAAAGGCATGAATTGAAACTTAAGTTATAGTAAAAGTTAAGAAGTCTAAAGCATCCATTATTGCCTTTTAGCTTTGAATATCCTAACCCCTTCCACTCTCTGCCTTTACCTTGCTCCTTCTTTCCAAAAGGTTTCTAGTCCAGAATTCAGAGCAGTTGTACTAATATGTATCAACCAAATCATATGTCATACGAGAATAAAGGTGCTGGTAGTATGAGCAATCAGCTAATAGCTGTCCACAGAGTCGGCCCAAGTTATCCACAGACATCTGGAGACTTATAACAATAAACTCTATCTGTTATCCTCAGGTGCTATTTCATAGAGTGACCAAAGACACAAATTGCAACTAATAGCTAAATAATCAGTATGGACCCTATATCTAAGCATAGAGTCTAGATACACTGATTATATCATATTTAAAATTATATTTGAAAATGAGCTGAACTCATGGATGCAGGAAGAACTGATGTATTACTAGAGTTGACATATCTCAGAGGAAACAGTAGTTGTTAGAACTACCACAAAGATAGAGATATTTTTATTAATGGCTAAGTACCATGAAAGAATAAATAATTAGATCAAAAAAGTGAAAAAAAGGTATGTTATTTCAGAAAAAGAGACTGATCTGTTGCCTACATCTTATTATATAATTGTTGCCACAAAGGAATCTGTTCTTACTGAATTAAATCTAATTTGTTGTTGGCAAGGTGTAAAACTAATACCCAAATTCAGCACTTCTCACATGAGGTTGGGTTATATTCAATTTACTTTTTGAGATTTATTTTGACAGTAGAAAGTGTTTCTATTAAAAAAAATACCAAAAAAAACCCCTACCTCAAAACCAAGATGAAACAAACACAGAAAAAAGCTAAAGCAGTTTAGTGAAACAGTACATTCATCAAAGATATGAAATTGTCTATCTTTGGTGTAGCCTTCCTGAAGATATCTTTTCAACAGCTTTTTCTTACTCAGGTTGTTGCTTTTACAGGTGACACCATGTTTCTTCAACTTTTAAATAATGTTGGTCTTTAACGCTAGCAGTACAGTGAATGAGTCATGTTCCCTAATGAACGTTGTGCTGTTCCTTGGAAAGAATAAATGCTTCCATCACTTCAGAGAGTTCTGGCCAGTCAGGGGGAAAGAAACAAGTAGCAAAACCTCCATAAAATGCAAAACTGAAGTATAAGTAAAAGGGTACTTTTTTGCAGAAGTTAGCTTCTGAACTCAAAAATAATTAAAAAAGCCCCACAAAACAGGGGGATAAGTACGGAATTCAATCTGTCTTCTTTTCCTGAAAATTATCATCCAGGAAGATTCTTATTGCAGAGGACAGGTCTTTCAAAGAAAAATGTAACACATCAAGAAGCATTTAGAAGAGTAGTACCATCAATGAGCAAAAATAGGTTTATGCAGTGTAAAGACCAACGCCTTCTAACAACCAGAATTAAAAAAAAGCAAAAAATGCCTGCAAATAGAAAATTAAGTCAGAAGCCAGTTTCATGCAAGATGGGCAGTACTGGAAAGAAAAGGAGCACTCTAAGATACAGGAGTTTTTCTTGGAACTCTGACCTCTTGCCTGTTAAATTCCTAACACGTATAGAGCTTGTGAGGGTTTCCACCACAGAGCTTGAATTAAAGCAAAAATGCTAAGCAGAATTATAGAGGAAAAATCAGAGATAGCTCAAAATTTGCAGCAAGGTCATAACTGTGATGGTCAATTCTGTCAAGGATATTTTGACTCATCCTCACAGATTTGGTCAACCACTGCGAAGAAAATGCAGTGTGATGCAGCTTATTTCCTGATGGCATTATCATTTAAATTAGCAGGAGAATAAGAGAGATGCATTTTTTTATAGGTCACTATCCATTTTGTTCCAAGGGTTTATGTTTAGAAGGACGCAAGAAAAAGGTAAAAAAAAAAAAAAAACAGCAACACCTTAACTCCTTCAGGGGATAATATGGTCACAGGCACTGTTTTTTTTATAAAGTGCTACCAAGGATCCCAGCTCAAGTTTCTGTCTGTGTTAGGAAGTACGAGAATAAGTGCAGAGCTCACTGCGGTTTGTAGCTGTGAATTAACCCCAGTGGGCAGGTAAGCACAGCACAGCCCCTCCCTAGATCACCACCAATGGGATGGGAGGGAAAACTGGAAGGGTAAAAATGAGAAAAGTCATAGGTTGAGATAAAGACAGTTTAATAGAGAAAGTAAAAGGCACACAAGCAAAACGAAGCAACAGATTCATTCACTGCTTCCCATGGTCAGGCAGGTGTTCAGTCATCTCCAAGACATTAAAGCACTATTACACATAGCAGCTACTTGGGAAGGCAAACATCATAATTCCAAATGTTTCCCCTCTTTCCTTTTTCTTCCCCCCAGCTTTATATGCTGAGCATGACGCCATATGGTACGGGACGTCCCTCTGGTTATTTGGGGTCAGCTGTTCCTGCTGTGTCCAAGCAAACCTCTTTTGCACCCCCAGCCTGCTCACTGGTGGGGTTAGAGGCAGAAAAGGCCTTGACTCTGTGCAAGCACTGCTTAGGAACAGCTAAAACATCCCTGGGTTATCAACACTCTTTTGAGCACAAATCCAAAAGATAGCCCCACACCATCTACTGTGAAGAAAATTAACTCTATCCCAGACAAAACCAGTTCAGTGGCTCTTTTTTAAGACTATATACAGTAAAGGAAGTGTTTAAACTTAGGAAGAAATAAACACACTTAAACCCATGGTTTACTTCAGTCTTTTTACTGTTGTTCAGCTGTTTCTTATGCTCCATAAATAACTGGATATGTACTAAACTGGATATCTACTAAACTAATTTCTGTAGGACAAGCCAGAAGTTTTCTAACATGTCTACAACTGTCTATTATATAACTTCAAGGTTATAGAATATCAAATATGATAAATGAATGCAAGCATTTTGAGCCTTCACTAGAATGATTTTCTGTTTAATTAGTAACAAGGGAAAAAAAATGAAGCGTAATACTAAGGAGTTGCTCTTATGAAATAATATATGAAATAGTGAGAGTAGAAGCAAAGAAGCCAGAACTGAACAGAGTGTTGAAAATGCACTATTCTTTTTAAAGTGCTAAAAAAAGGAAGTCTGATAGAACAATTTCAAGCAGTAGAAAGCCTGGGTGGGATTCATTTTACCTCATTTTAGACATCTGCCAAACTTTGGCTTCCTTTTCAGACAGTTGAAAGAAATATACATTTACAAGGCGCACTTCATCTAAAGCTAAAGCAGACCAAAAACCTCAAGTGAAGTGCTCCTTGAAAATGCCTGTTTCTTTTACAGACTGTAAAAGGAATCCAGCTTATTTAGAGAGATTTGCATTTTGCTGAATGAACTTTCTCTTTCAACAGCAAGATCAATGCAAAAATGTGACAAATCAGACACTCTTTTTTTTTCTTTCTTTTTTTTTTTTTTTTTGTAATGTTCAATAAAAACAACCTGAAATGTTAGAAGGATAAAATACATATTTTATTATTGCTTTTTGGGTTCAAATTTTCCAGCAGCTGTGGGAATTCATGCAGCTTTAAGCTAAGAAACCAAGATCAAAGAATAGGAACCCTGGTGATGCATTCTTTGGATAATACTGTTTATGTTTCCATTTGATCTAATAAGTATTTATATTCTTGCTGAAACAAGCTATTACCCTTTAAAATGTTGATAAGGCAAGTAAAGAAATATAAACAAGGAAAAATTACACAGACTATACAATTTTATGTTGCTAGCTACAATATCCCTTTGCATTTTCTAGCATAATCACAGATATTAATGTTAATTAGAAAGATTTGACTATATGTCTGGATTTTATTAATATTTGAAATACTAATAATTTTCAGGATTTAATAATATGTGTTGATAGAGACTGTTATAAGCTTATCCTGATAAAAAAGTTCCTTTCAGAAAAAATCCATCTAAGAAAATCTTTAACCAAGATACTGCATGAAAATAGGTTCATGTTTTGCATTGAAGAGGGGCAGTTGTGAGTACATATTTTGTTTGAAATGTGATATTTTAAAAGTGATGTTGTATTCATGAGGCATCTTGAAGGCTTGCAATAGTTTTAGTTTATGTATTTCCGAAACCCACAGTCAGAACTTTTGCAAACTTCAAGGATTCATCTTACCTTATATTAATATGAATTGCTGCCACTCTTTTGGTAGAGTGAGGTGCACAACCTGCACCTCTCCAGCTTTCCTGTAGCCTCTTTTAGGTACAGGAAGGCTGCTATTAGGTCTCTCCAGAGCCTTCTCTTCTCCAGGCTGAACTACTCCAACTCTTTCAGCCTGTGATACAGTGTCAACCAAAGTCAAATGTCAACCATTTAATGGCTTTCATACTATGAAGACTGATCTTTTAACAAGAAATTTAGTAGGACCTTTTAGGAAAAATATAACTCTGGTAGTTTTGTTTATACATTTCACTTCTCATAGAACAAAGATGTTGCTCAAGAGTAATAGTTTTTCTTCCTCTGTTTAGAGCCCAAATAGAAATTAACCTATCCTACTGCCATATTTTTCTTTGCTGTGACTCATGCTTGACCCAATCTCTTATCCAGAAGACCTTGTTTCAAAGGGATGGTTGTCCTAAGACAAATATTCAATTTACCATTAACTGCCAGGTGTCAAAAATTAGATGGAAATTTATAACATATACTTTAAACTTCCCAGAATATTTTCTCTACACTTCATATCTTTAAGGCAAATGGAAACATATCTTGGGCAAGCCCTGCTTCTTTCTTTCCTAAAATTCCTTTCTCTTGTCTTCCGAAAAAACATGTTTGGTTTCTACAAGTGCAATTCAACCTATAACAGCTGTTTAATTTGAAACAATCAGCGACATAAACTTGCTCAGTGTGGTAAAGGATATTATCTGAAGATTTATGAAAGTTCACTTAACCCTACTCTTCTTTCTGCTACTATGGTATGTATTTTCACATTAGTCCATTCTTCCTTTTGTACAGAAAAATTTGTTAGCACAGTCAGGTTAGGTGAAAAGAAACCCTGTGAGACAGAAGGGGCAGAATACAGACAGCAGTTATTCAAATGCTGGTCCACAGTTGGGGAATCATAAACTGCAGCAATTTTGAAAGTATTCAACATGACCTAATACCCCAGTGAAGGTAAATTCATCAAGCTTAAGATAGTGATGCAAGCACACAGTTATCATTGACTCAAAACACTTGCAGTTACTTGTTGAACTATAGTAACTTGACCATGACTCTGACTTTATTCTCTTTTCAGTAAGGTGCCATGATTTTATTGACAGTGAAAAGTTTTTAGTGTTGTATTTTTAATATTTTGTAACAACTTTTCAAAATGAGTGTTTCCAGCTATATTTAACAAAACACAACTTTGGCCTCAGTGGGATCAAAGTGTTGCCACACAGATATCAGAGAAGAATGAATTAGGTAAACCTGCAGTGACTGAAAAGCACCAGTTGTACCAACGTGGAGGAAGAAATGATTATGTATCAAGGAGAGGAAACATTCAGGTATGATTCCATAAATGAGACTTATGGACTCCCAGACCCCTAGAGCTTGTGTCAAACTGCTATGATAGAAAACGCAAACTTTGTTACAACTAAGAACTGGAAAGCAGAGCTTTCATCACTCACCTAAGCTCCATAATCATATGATACGGATTCAGGCTCTTCATGCTCACAACTTTTGTCATCCCGTGAATCCTGGATTCCTTTTGGTACAGTGTGAAATATCTCTGAAAGATGGGATGGTGGATGTTGAATAATGATATATGCCTTCCATGTCTGTTGACCTCTGTGGGTGGTGAGAATGCCCTGGTACTATCAAGTCTGGGAGACTATATGATTCGGTTGCAAAACAGAGATCCTTTCTGCTCCTTTGCAAGGACACAGCACTCTGAAATTCAGTCTTGCATCTTGTATGTGTTCTGACATAGATATAAATGAATTTGTCATCTGCTCTCAAAATCTAAAATTAATTTTGAAAAACTGTTTGATCCATAACTTTCGAGTGGCAGAACTTTACCAATAGTACCATATTCTGAAAATGATAGGAAAGTGCTAGACCTAACCAATTCAAAACAACTAAAGTTAAACACAATGTTATTTTTTTTATAGTTTCTTTATGTGCTATATTAAAGAATGATTTTTAAAGACACAAAAAATAAGGATTGCCATTCTTTGCAGCTGTAGTTTTAGAATTTTTTTATTTTAACTTTCTAATTAAATTAATTGCATAATAATTAATCATTATAATGAAGAAAAGGGAAAACTTTCCATTATTTTTTCCTGCACTTTGCTGCTTGCATTAATACAGCAGTCCAAAGAGAATAATTCTAGCTAGTTTACTGAATAATCTGAAAGAGAATGATTTATCTACGTGAACCACACACATAGCTAAACTCCTCCTGTGCCAGACTTTGAACTTATACTGTCTTTGCTTTGTTCTTTAGGCGCGTGTGCACACACACTCGAAATCAAATATTTCACACAATAAAAAGAAAGTTATAATGGAAACAAGACAGCTCCTTGGAGAGTTGGTCATTGTATGCTCTAGTGGCTTAAGAATATTCAATTCCCAGTTCTTTGGAGAAGTATTTTTTAACCTAAGAGTGTTGCCTCCTGGGGAGGAGAGCTAGGAAACCTCTTAAAAAAAAAAAAAAAAGAGAGAGGCTTTTTTTCTCCTTTCAGCTTTATTTTGTGTTAAAACTCAGCAAAGGCTAAGTCGCAAAGGCTAAGTCACAAAGGCTCACCATGTGAAGAAAATGATGAAGCAAGCAAGGAAAAAATAAACCAAAGCAAAATGACAGATACAGCTGCTTGTTTTGTGCCTCGTAATTTGTAATATCAGACTGTGTTTTGAGTTTATGTTGCCACATCTCCTATTAAAACTCGGTGACTGATTGTTCATTTCCTCTGCGTGGAGGTGAACTAAACAAGTTAAAAATGTGCTGCTATAAAATTAAAAAGATGTGTATCCTCAGCATTGTACTATTTACCATGCATTTAAACACAAAGGTGTATTTATTTTCTTAAAATAAATATAACATCAGACAAGCATAGAATTAAGTACTGTTGAACCCTATATTAGCTGATAGTTCTTATCTAAATTTAAAATTAAACTTCAGGTTGAATTTTAACTTCAGATTTGAAGTTGGATTTTCTTTTTATTTTAGAAAAATAAGTACACCTTTGCATTTAAATTTATCTGGAATTTGAACTTTTTCCACTTTCTATAGCCTACCAGTAAGTTCATACGTAAAAGATTACATTTGAACACAGCAAAAAACTGCACTATGGTGGTCTTCATGCATATAGGTTAAAAGTTTTCACTACATGATTGTATCATTATTTTCCATCATGGAACAACACTGCTTTTCATATAAACCACACACTGATCTTTGCTGTAAAAACATACATGATACTAGTCCTTGAAAATACATTCCAAACCAGGAAAATATATATTATCTGTAGCAACGAATATTGAATAAGAGAAGAATATCAAGATAGCTTATAGTTCATATTCTTTACCCTCAATGAGACCCATGGTGTGAGAATGATATATGTTTACATTAGAAAATGAACAGGCGAACAACAACCTTAAAAAAAAATTGTGGTGCCAGACCTATAGCCGCTTAAATGAGAGGGTTAAAACATAAACAAAAAGAAAAAAAAAAAAAAAAAAGAGAAGGAATTTAATATTCATAAAGGCACCCGACATGCCATAAAAGTGTTATGTAATTAATTCCTCTCTGCCTAACTCTGCGGTTTGTCATCCTAGCTGGAAATTCTAAATTAAGAACCTCATGATCACCATTGGTTCTTTTCCCATTCTATATACTACATCTACATTATCTGTAACCAACTTCTGTTTTATCACAGTAGCTTTGGAAGGACTAGGTTTCAAAGAGATTTTAAAATATTTTTCCATGTAGACATTCATTGTTTTCATTTCATCTTTGTCGCATTTCCTTTAAAATGTGTAAGAACAGCTACAAATTAAACCCACCCGCAGTCCTCTGTACAACCATCTGCAAACCTATGTTGATAGAAATATTCTAAAATTTGCAAACGTCAGTGAAATAAAAGATATAACTAGCCTTACTTCTCATCTGAAGCAGTTTCTCTTTCTTTGTGAATATTCCCTGTATTTATATACACTTATTCATAGTTTGTCTAGAAAGAATGCATCTAAAAATAATAAACCCCAGAAATTTGGATGTTTCCTTATTAGTTTTGTGCATTTATATTCATATACATGCTTATGCTGAAGTCATGATCTTGGAAACCAAATTTACATGACATAAAGTAGACAAGTTTTTTTGTAACACTTCCACTGATTATGTTTCAATAGGTGTAAACTCCAAATTTTCATTTTTACGAGCGTAGTTCCAGTCACATATGCATCCAAACACACCAGGATATGCTGAACCTTGGATTCCCCTCAGAGTTAGCAACCTAACAATAATATTGATTTAAAAAAAAAACCAAACCCAAACAAAAAAAAACCCCAAGCAAGAAAGAACAAACTGTGATAATTTTTTCCTGTTTCCTTTTCCTCCCAGGTTGGGGCATATATTGTCAGAAACAGGAAATTGGTTTCTTGATGACCTGTTCTAGGAAGGCATAATGCCTTATGGATATCATTAGAATGATACAATCTGGCAGATTAATAGGCAAGTTTTTAAGTGAGTGATAAATGGATTTAGGCAGAAACTAGTGAGTGAACTTAAAAGAAAGCTGGTTTCATACAGAAAGGGAGGGAACTGATAACGTTATCTTATAACTTTAGACTGGGAATCTTTTTTTATATAGAAAATAGCAGAAGAATGTGATGAACTTGGAAGAAATGCAGAGGAAATTAAATTTACATTAAATCTACAAGACTCTCCAGTTGTACACTGATAGAAATGTCACTGGTAAGACATATACCATCCAATGGAAACTTTCCCCTGAGAAAAAAAAGATTTTCATGCATTTAATGATATTAAGCTATGATAGAATGTAATATGGAAAACAAGAAGCATTCAAAGCTACATTTACAATACAGTTTGAAAGTATTGCTGCTGTTAGATGAGATACCTCATCTGGAAGACTATGTGCAGCTGATCATGCATAGCAAGACAAGACTTATTCCAGCTATGACAGAATGGCAGGTTAGTAGAATGATCAGGAGTGTGGTCGCAGCAGCTACAATGAAATACTGTCAAGTAATGTGCATTTTAGGCAGAACTGTAAAATGACAAGTCATTAAGTGTTTGGATCAGCAGTGCAGGTCGCAACAAAAATATATGATTCCACATGTGTAATCAGAAAATAGAGGAAAACATGGACTTCCATGAATAACTCCATGTGCCAATTCCATATGTATGTTTCAGGAAGGATTAAATTAGGATGCTATTTGAACAAATGAAAAGTTGCCTAAAGATTGTAATGTCAAGTTGCCATTCAGATGAACCATCTTTGACCATTTATTCTAGGTATCTGTGCATAAAATATATTTTGGCAACCAGGTGTGGGTTTTTTTCCTATTCTTTTTACCTAATTAAAAAAAAAAAAGGTTTTCTTTGGCTTCCAGCTCTTTCAAGCTAATCATGTTTTTTCTATAGGCTTTGTACTTTTATGAATAGAATAAATATATTCTCTTTTTTTCATGTCACTGTCCTCTACTTTCAATTTGGACTTCTCCTTCAGATCCCTTTTCTCCAGTTTTTTCATATTTTTGCCTGTACTTTATCTTTATTTTGCCTGTGTTTTGTCTGTATTTCCTCTCTCTGCATTTTTGTTGCCTTCTTTTTATTTTTCGACATGTTAATTCAAGTTCAGGTTCTATGTGTTGCCCTCCCTGTATTACGGATCTCATAGAAAGTGAACTGTATTTCAAATGTAAGCGTTGTTGTATTTTCCCATGGCTTCTATATCAGGCATGTGCCCAAATTTATGCTTTCAGAGATACATACACTTAAAAGTAAGCAAACAAACATCTTCCATTAGATAAATGACAGCTCAATTAACAGGCAGTTACTCATATTGTATTTTATTTTCATTCTAAGAAGGAATCAGCTTCCCAATGAAATTACATATCACCCTTCAAGTAAACATAGACTGCCTGCCAAATCTGCCTTGCATGAAGATAGTGCTAGAACTCCATCTATCATTTTTCAACTTTCAATGGTTTTAGTACTTGTATTAATAATAAAAGCTGTCTTTTGTGGGAACTCAGTTTCAATTTTGCACTCTTCAATGAGTTCTTCAAGCCCTTGAATGGCTGGAATCAAGATTCTGTCTGGAAAAAGATTGTTCTGTGTCCAGGAACAATCTTCTGCCATAGGCAGTCTACGACTCCCAGTGGTTTTTGGTATATTTTGCTGACTTTTTCTTTGAGGGCTTTTTTTTTTTTTTTTCGTTTAATTACACAGGAGTGAAAATCCTCCTTGACTGTCTGAGTTTTCAGGTATTTCCATAAAATTCACTAACAAACAAATAAAATACAACAACGGACAAACCTGAGACATGCAGTTTTTTCCCACAAGGAAATTAGGATGACTGACAAAAAAGAAGGATCTTACCTCTTTGGCCATAGGTTCACAAAGCAAACATTCTCCCCCCTGCGATACAAAGGCCCCATAATTAAGCAAAAATAATATTTAGAAGCTGCTTATGAATGATAGTATAGGTAGGAGAGGATTTTTGTGCAACTGATTAAGGAAACAGATGTGCCTCCAGCTGCACACTCTAAACCTGTTCCTGGTTTGGAAAGTCTGATGCTGCTTCTTGTTTGCTGGCATAAATGGGCTCTACTGTATTTCAGTACACTCTTGAAATATATTTGGCGGAAATATAATCTTTAAAAGAATTTTGGTCATAAATGCAATCACCAATTTCTTGATGTGCAGTAACAGAGCAAGGAAATTATTCAAATAAATGCCTTCCTGCTTCTAATATTGTGATAGCTTTTTTAACTTCCCAAGACAAAATGCATGCTTAAGTCCACAAGTTACTGCATTTTGGCTTGTTCACAGCTTTTATATGATTGAGAGAATCATTTATAACACTATTCTTAGCATTTTTCTATTTATTTTTTTAGTGGGCGTAGTAAGATCTTCATGACTTTCACCTTGATTGACAGATTGCAGGTACTCTCTGAGACTTTTAATGCCAACTTACTGATTCAATTTATTTATAATACTACCAAAAAGAATATTTAACCCAGAGAGTTACTTTATTTGTTCGGTCTTGCACTTTTCAGACTCGTATCACTGGAATATTTCAATGTTTTGTGTCCCTGCATGTATGTCAAATGGAGAATGCGGATAATTTGGTGACTAAGAGCTGTAAGTCCATATGACAGAATTAAGGATGATAGCATTCTCTGTCTTAAAAGACAAAGATTTTTTTATTTTTTTTTTTAAGCTACTAGCAATTTTGGGTGCGTATATGAGGTAACCAAAAAAGACTTGATTCTTAAGAGCTGGATACTGAGCATGCTTGAGGTGAATTCCTGTGCGGTGTCAGTTTTAAAGCCATCTCTCCTTAAAATATCTTCTTCTGTTAAGTTAAAAATACTTATATTAATGTTGTTTATCATATTATTCAGTTGGAAAGAGATAAGAAAATCCTAAATAAAGATTGGCAGATGGTGAGGAATTAATCTTCTGAGAACTTACTAACTTACTTACAGTTCAAAATTAAGAAATTTTTTGACCTTTCACTTGTGCCAACAAAAGCAGTGGAATAACCTCTGTCTAGAACTGAAATTTTTTAATTATCTCCATGTCTCTGAGTTACTCTAAGGAATAGCATGGCTTGTTCTAGCACACTGTATTGCTTTCTAGTCTCCAACTAAGTGGTAAGCAAAAGGAGAGTAATGGGTTAAGAGTAAGAACTTGGTATGCCAGAAAAGGACACTGAGAGAGTAAAAATGAATTTAAAAAAAGTTTTCTGGGAATCAAGCCCAGTGCGCAGGGAGTTGTTTAATAGGGGCTGCTTGCTCAGATCTTCTTAAGCATTTTTGAAAATCATATCCATGCTATTTCATTTCTGGTTTGGAGTAACTATTTTTTTTTTCTCATATTTAATTGGTTAATATTTTCTAATGCTAACTATGGTATTTTAATTTCCTCTCGAATACATCATATTTTGTCAGCCCTCTGATGGGATACATTTATCACATCAACACCTTACAAGAAAGGCAAAGCTAGTAATGGTAGAACTTTTCTTATGCCTTCCTATTGAATTAAGTCCTGTAATTTGAATAGTAATTTTTTGGGAAAAATGAAAGCAAAAGTATAGCTCATCACAAAGCAAGCCACTTTGCCAGTAATAGAGTAGAGCATTTTAAAAGGTGAAGACAAACAGGAAAATGATTGTGTGGCTCTATCCCCAGACATACTGATATTTAAATGACAATTTGTGAGAGCCTTGCCTGTGGACTTTCTGGGAGTGTACTCTGTTCAATTTATGGTTTGTAAAAGAGAGGATGAAAAGTGCTGTTTTGACAGGGCTTTGTGACCCCTTAACAAGAGCTGTCCATATAGTGCTCAGAGACAGATGAGCTCCCAACTTAAAAATAATGTCCTGAGATCCCTTTGTGAGGGCTGAGCTCATTAGCCTTCCTCAAAAGGAATCAGTATCAAATTCCTGAAAGCATTTCATCCTAATCCGTTTGCACCTGAAGTTATAGTCTCCCTACCATTGGCTGGAAACTGTATAGATAAGTATTATATATTAAACCTCAGTCTAGTGCATGATTAATCCCCCTGACTTCAGTGTGATTTAGTTAAAAATCATGAAAGTGTCAAGATGCTTTTCTACACTTGAGTAACTTACACATCAGTAAGAGAACAATAGCTTCAAATCCATTGCTATCAGATACTCATTTTCTTCATATAAAGGAGAACGGCTTTGTGGTCAGAAAGAACATAAGCAAGAAAAATCCTGAATGTGTTATTCTTGGGGGCTGAGCGCTGAGAAGGTGGTAAGCTGCCTCAGTCTTTCACTGCTTAATGTAAAATGCACATGTCATCTAATTATTCTTCAGCCTAGTGATTAAAGAATTATCTAAAGCGGCTGCAGATGTAAGTCTGAATCTCCTCAGGCTCAAGAAAGAACTGAACATTGGCCTCCCACTTTTTTGGTAATTATCATGTCATTATAAAAGTACACTTCCCACACCACCTACATCCCTCCCTATGCTTCCCTCTTCCAATCTGCTGTGCTCCTTACAGATGTCTAGCATTACAGGAGTCCTCCAGCTGAAGAGTCTGTAGAGGTGCCTAAAGAGATCCTCAAATCTTTGGAGAAAGGATGCTTTAGAATACCTTGTTACTAGCGTTTTCAAACCAGCTTTTCCCTGTGTTGCATTCTTTGACCCATCTTTTGCCAGCGTCTTCTTCTCTCAGTACACCAAATTTCTGGATTGAGTTAATCTAAATGCCTCTACATTCCACTTTTTAAGTGGGGCTTACCTGAGCCCATAAAATGGGTACCCAAACTCAAGCAAGCATTCCCTTTGCCACTAAGCATCCCTTCACAAAAGCTGTTCTGATTCCAGAGTCAGAACCCTGATTCTCACACTCCAATGAATAAGAAACTGTCTCATTAAAGTAAATTTCTCTGTCAGAGGTTTACTTCTAACAATTGGGTGTTGCATCTGTATTTGAGAGCAGATTTCCTTTTGCAAAGCTGGGATTTATGGCTGAAAGGATTTGGGATAAGAAACAATACTTCCTGCAAACGCACAAAAAATTTCATGTAATTAAAATGTAATTGCATTCAACTACCACAGTGGTAGCTTTATGCAATTGTCAGTATAATTGTCCAAAATGCAAGTTTCTCTTGAGGTCATAATTATACCCTATGTATTTATTTCACCAACTTCTGATTGCTTTTTACTTAAACTCTGCCTCCTATACTCTCCAGCTTGAAAATGATCTTTCTTTATTACATCTTCATTGCTGTCCATCTTCACTCCTTCTTTATATATTTTTCCTTAGGTTCTTCTTTTCCCATTTTTTTTCTCCTGTTTTGGTATTGACACTTCAGTCCCCTTCCAGGAATTCACTGCCTTTGGCTGCTTTTCTAAGTCTTTGCTCATCTCCCTGTGGAGAAAAGGAGTAGAATGGGGCTTAAGCTAAATAGCTGGCAGGAAAAGGAGTATAGATATTGCATATCTTCCTCTTAGCTGATGACTGGAGAGAAAAAGCCAGAGATATGGTGTATAGGCAGAAAAATAGGCATCTGCTCAAAAGCTTGGCAGTAAGTTTCTGAATATATTTTCTTTGCAGACTTCCTAGGGTATGCAAGGAAATAAGGGAATCAGTTGAAAGGCAAACTTCTGTCACACATCTTATTGATGATCATAGAAAATCTACTGCCAAGTATTAGCCCTTTCTCATCATCTCTAGAAAGTTTCAGGAAAATATGCAGATTTATAGGATTAGGTTCCAACTTTGGGTCAATGTGGAGATTAAACATACAGACTCCCGTAGAGTTCCATGCCAAAAACTTCTTTACTGACGGAGATTTCTTTTCTATCTGCTCTCTTCTGATTAGTTCCACGGTTTATATAGACTACACCTTTTGTTCTCACGCTACTAACAGGATTGCCTGGATTTGAACATTGCCACTCTCCAATTGGCCTCTATATGTTACCCTCTGGGTGGCCACTCCCCTTTATGTTCAGGCCCAGCCCAGGATGCTCTGGCCGATTCCAGGATGCTTGAGCCCAGAATGTTCTGGCTGATCCCAGGATGTTTGGCCTAGCCCAAAACCCTTTACACCAACAGGTCAACACATCACAAATAATTATCATATATAAAAAATGCTGTAATATGGTCACACTTTGGATTTTACAACATCAGAACATGTTAAACATCAGAATGCATTAGTCTCCGTTGCCTGAGATCATAGATTCAATTAACATGCAACGTTAAGAAATAGTATATGAACAATTACTCGTAATCTTCTATAATATAGAAGAAGTAATAGAAGTATATAATATAGAATTAACAATTATATATGTTGATTCTTTCTGAGTAAAACATTTGCTTAAGCTTTTATTCCAAGTAGCTTTTTGAACTTGCTGCTGGAAAGGTAATTATAAATTACTGACATTCTGTAGGAGTAGCATTTCTCAGCTCCCCTCTCCCCAAGGTCTTTGGGTTCATATGGTGGCATTGTTCTGTTTGCTCAGCCTGAGTCATCCCAGGACTGAACAAAAGGAACTTCAAACACAAACAGGGTGAAACCACTTAACTACCTCAGAGAGAAATGTGATGGCTGGAAGGTAACTACCCCTACTGCACAAAGGGACCATACTTCAAAATGAAAATGGGATAGTCTGAGATTTTATGTGAGATAAGTACTGTATTTGTAAGTGTCATGGTATCAGGTATACTGGAGGATACCGGCATTTCAGTGAGAAGACACAGTATTGCAAAAAGCAGTAGGGAGGTAATGGAAGTGAATTTTATGCATTAAAGACTTCAGCAACTTGCTTTTAAAGCAAAACTTGTCTCGTATGGACTTCAAATAGCGGGACTATGGCTGATACACTCTTATTAAAACTAAAACGGAATAAATCTATAAAAGACTAAAATAGGGAAACTTCAACAAAGCCAATCTGACTAAATGTTTCTCCTTTTTTTTTTTTTCTTTTTTCCCTTGGTTCAGAAGGATGCTCTAGAGAGATAGAACAAGATACATTTTAAAATATTTGCTTGTAAGAAGAAATAGTAATTTATTTTTTTTAATATGTAAGAGCAGTGGGGTTTTATACATGCTATAAATATCACGAGATTATAAGAATCAGAAATATATTTATAGTCATGGCTATGCCTGAGATACATAAGCAACACTTGCCATACGGAACTTTCAGAAAATATCATTATATTTAATAATGTAAAAAAAGGCTGTTTATGGAAAAGTCACAAAGAGATAAACCATTCTTTCTCTTTCCATCTCTGCTGAAATGAAGCACACTTTTGATTGGCTTTTGGCAGGCATTAGTACATGCTTTTGTTTGCTGTCCTTTATGGGCTTCCTTAAGCACACCTTGCATGGTGATTTCTGCTAGTATTACACGAGTACTAAGTGTAAAGGACTTAATCCAGCTGCATCTTTGCCCCAGAGAGTTTGCAGACCTCTGCCATCAATCTACATTCAACTATATTGGACTGAAAAATCGAGTTCATTGATTAGGAAAGTGCTGCCAGTGTAGCACCCAAAGACTGAGACAGTTCATTGCATACACCTTCCATTTGACAGGTAATTTTTTTGGAGCATGCTCAGTACAGCTTCAAGAAGGGACCAAAACTGTAAATGTTAATTCAGAATGGGATACAGTTATGTGATTGTACAAGCCAGTGGTGTGCCTCTTTCCATAATGCCAGTTACCTAGCCTTCATCACCTCTTTTCAGTAATTGTACTTCAGAATTTCAGGATGTTCAGAGAAAACTGAGAAGAATGATGAAGAAATGAAGGGAAAAATCACATATCAGGAAAGACAGAGATGTATGAGGGTGTTTTTGGAGTCTGAGAATTCTTAAATCAGATAAAATAAGTCTAACTGATTACAGTGGGATCATAATCTGTACACCTGTCATTGGGTTTCCTGAAAATTTACTCATAACAGCTAACTATATATATATATATGTACTGCAGAGCAGTATATTATATTTTCCTGTCTGAGAATAAATTGGAAGTTTAATGCAAAGTTAACAAAGGATTGTGAAATCAAGCATGTCAAATGATGATAACTCTTAATATATTTGTAGAACATGTCACGTCATGGTTTTGAAGTCATGTAGTTAACTAGACTCAGAGGCAACTGGATGTTTTTAAGAACAAGAATGGTTAAGGGTATAAGTGTTCTACTGTTAGAAGCTTCCAAAAGGGAAACTTGACATAACCTTTCATGTCTAGTTGTCATTTTATTTGTATATAATCTGTTTGGACTGAAGGGAAGGTTTGGAAGTGAAGAAGGATATTGGGAAGTGTATACATTTCTGATGGAATTCTTGTACTTTCTCCCATATTAGTACTGAAGAAGCCAAAGTGTGCAACAAAACGGACTGTGCATTAGAATAAAATCTGGAGTTGCATTCCACCAGCCAGAATATACATGTCAGCAATATTCTTGCTCATATCATTTCTTAGGAGAAAACAGTCGATAATGCAGGACCTTTCAAATTGTTCAGTGGGAAAACACACCTAGGTGTTCAGAAATATGTCTAAAAGTTAATCTGTATGCATCTTAAAATATTTTAACATTAATGCCATATAATTATTCTGGGCAATCAGAATGTTATTGGTGAATGTCTTATTTCTTAAAATGTATATTAATTAATATTCCACATATGCACATCTACTGTCCAAAGTAGATGTGGTTATCTTTATCCCCTTATAAATTCCATTAAGATCTCATATTTTTTTGATTGGTATTTGGTTCGTTAAGGTGGTAGCTATTTTATCATCTACTCTGGATGTCTGTTTGTTTTTTTCTTTCTTTTTTTATTTTTTTAAATTTGTATCTCTATTGGTCTGCCAGGCTCTTATAATTATCTTGTGTCTTCTAAAATAGCTAACAAAATGTCATTGTCAATTAATTACTTATGGAAAATAAACCCAGATATTAAACACAAAAAATACATTATTTTCATGTGGATTTTTCATTATCTTAGACTCTGAATTACTGGGGGGAGGAGGTTATCCCATTGAAAATGAAAATTAGAGTTGCAACTTGTGTTGACTATTAGACTATGTATGCAACAGCCGGAATACAGAAAAGACTGTCTCTGTGGATACCTTTGTTTTTCCTAGGATTAGAAAATAAAAATGTGGTCTTCTTTATTCCTTTTTTTACTTGAACTGATCACTTTTAAGAACAATAATAACTTCAGAAAATAGAAAAAAAATGCATTAGGGTTTGTAATAGTAATATTTAATTGGGTTTTTTTGGAGAACAGTTATGAACATTTGAATGTTTTTACTTTCCAATTTATATTCAGGATTTCTCTATATTTTAATTATAAATTGCTGATATATGTGCTATCTTTAAAATGTATTGGCATTTTGTTAAAATTATAGTGCTGGGCTGTCTTTAATCTTCTCCTTACTATGTAAGATTCTTCTTCAACAGCTTCTGGGTATAGAGACAAAAAACCCTCCAACCCTGTAAGGAGCATAGAGACATGAAAGGGTTTTTTTTTAGGGATCCGTGCAATTAATTTTCATCAAAGACTTGCTTAAACTAGCTTCATAGATCATGAAAAGAGGAATGACCAAGTAGAAAGTGATTCTAGGACCAGCAAAAAAACCCCATACCCTACAATCTGATAGCACACACTAAACTCTAAAATCTCTAACACTGCAACCCAGGGAACTGTCAGCAGTGATAACAGTTGTCAGTATTTTTAAACACATGGAAACATTTATTTGCTAGACATATTTAAAAACAAGAGAATAATGGGAAAACTCTTTTGTAGAGTAATTTACCTCTAACTAAAATTATGGTAAGTTGCTATTTGCTTCACTTTCTCCAGGGCATGAGGAATTCAAGAGTAAAATAAGTAGGTGGCATTTCTGTTTGTGCTAAACGTGATATTGAATATGGTTATTTTGTGCACAATCATAATCAATACCTGTACATCAATTTATCCTATTGATTACATTAGAATCATAAATGCAGATGGTGTCAGGCACTCATTTTATCACACTGTAACTAGGTCTATAATGGAGATTAAAACAAACTGCTAGTTCATTAATAAAGTGCAAAATGAATCTAAAACGTCACAAAAGTCACAGCTGAGATTAATCAGTAAGTATTCTTTACCTACTGTTAGTACTATCAGCTACTTTTGATCAGCCATTCTGTAGGAGTATGCATTTAACAGAACTGTCTAAAAACATATGGTTATGTTCAGTCAGCACAATACCACCAGACTAAATTGTCACATCTTCTTTCGCATGTTTCGAAGTAATTCCTAAAATCACATTCTCAACTGAAAGTCATTAAATGCACCAAACAACCAGATGCTTGCGCCTGTGTGCTAGTAAGAATGATTAAACATTAACCTCTTTTCCCCGTATGTTACCAAAGGGATAACAATTCGAAAGAAAAGATATATCCTTTGACAGTCTCTCTCTTTCTCTCTCTTTCAGCAAAGACAGGCACAACTCTGGCAAATTCTGTAGCAAAACTGCAGCTGAGCACAAGCAGCAGAAGGGTGAATTTTGTTTGCTAACCAAAATCTATCGCTGGAACTATTCTGATGAACACCTGCAGTAACAAATTCTCTGCAGAAAACCAGCAGAAGGCTCAGGAAAACAGAGGCCCTAGGTCATTTTTGTTGTTGAAAAAAGGACTCTCCACAGCATCATTTTTTTCACTGTCCCAGTCTTGTCCATTGCTCCAAATTAATATGGCAGATGAGAATATTCATCTTTTCTTGCCTTCAGCTCTTGGAATAAATTTGTATCTTTACAGTTATCACCTCAAAGCCCCATAGTTTGATGGCAGTAGATGTTCTCTTTCAATACCTCACATGAAAATTATAGTTATAAAATTTCCATTCTCCTAGGGTTGCAACAAGCTTTTTCCATTGCTGCGTGTCTTTGATACATATCTTCATCACTACCCATTCCTCAGGAAGATTGCTTACCAAAATATGGAATAACTAGGAGCTTACTTTTTGAATTGCCTCCAGTAGTATCTGGAAAATTTACTATTCTGATATCAGCCCTAGCCCACCAAAGCACCTAAACATGTGTTCAATGCATATGACATAGACATTCAAGCCAAGCCTATTCTGTTTACAGGAAAATGTCAACTGTTAAAAATAATCCTGCAGATCTTCGCTGTGATGTATCTTAAATTTATTGTGTTCAGTCTGAGCTGAAATAGAATATAGCGCAAAAGATATATATCTTTTCAAATAAACTCCTTGCTGCATCAAACTTAGAGAACTTATTGCTCTTTAATATTTACCAGTTTCTCCATTGAATATCACTGATAGCACATATCAGTGTCTTGTTATGAGGAAACAAAAAAAAAAACAAAACAAGAAACACAGGCTTTCTTTCATCTTTCCACCCATGTCTGTGGTTAAAATGATATACTAGTGACAGTTGATTAAGATTGCATTATAGACTTTTCACATATGATTAGCACTTTCCATTGTGAAATTAACAATATATGGGCATAGGTTTTAAAGAACAGCAGGAAAACTGTAAAATTTAATACTGAGTTTCAAGGCGTGTGTAAAGTTAGAAGCTCATTTAAGAAAGTACCATAATTTAGAAAATTTGGAACTCTGCATTATTCAGAAACAAGTATATGTGACCACTTTCTGAGAAGTGCCCTTCCTAAGAAAAATGACAGCATGTTTGCACTTAGTGTTAATCCTTATAGAGGCATTTGCAAGACACAACAAAGATGGGTAAACACATAAATGTAATTGGTGGATTTTATGTTTGCAAATGAATGTACTTTACTATCCATAGACAAAGGATTGAATAAACTAATTTCACAAATCAACAAACATAAATGTAAAGTACTGCTCCATAAGTTTCTGTTGGTATCTTTTAGTTCCTGTCTTAGACTTCAGTCTGTTTATTTTTTCATACAAATATGGTGAACAGTTTGATGATGTTAATGACTTGTATTAATAGATGCTTTTGAGTTTCATTTGTATTAGTTACTTTAAACTTGTTTATATGCATGACAGCTCCATATTTAAAATGGACACATGGATGGTAATCCAATCATTCTTGCTTTGTATATGTTATTGTTTCTTTTCTCTCTAGGCTAGCGTTTAGTACTTGAGACATACATCTGGTGTGTTTGCACATCACTTAGCAGAAGTAGAACAATTTGTATTTTCACTTCTAGTACAGTTTGTTTAGGAAGCAGGCTACAGAAGACATATTGTAGCTGTAATCCTATGCCATAAAACCCAACCAAAATACTGCATTACATGATCTGGCCAATCATTCTGTGTCCAACTGTTTTTATTTAGACATAAATATAGTCCGAGGGTAGTGATCATGTGGGCCATTCACCCATTTGTTCCCCAAAAGCCACGTTTATAGTGCCTGTATCTATTGGGATTGCATTCAAATGAAGAATTCAGAACATCAAGAGTGCATTATTTGTCCTAGTGTACAGGCTGGGTGGGAACAGTGGCAAGTTCTACTTTTGTCAAAGGGGTCCACTATCTGCATATAGTGCTGCCCTTTGACAAAGACTTCATACTCAATAGAAAAGGCCTCTGTGTTTGATTAAAATTATTTTCTTCTGGCAGTTTTTAAAAGTCACTTTCCACTGACTGTAGAAATTAGACAAAAAAAATTAGATGTCTAGATGAGGTAGACTAGGCAGGCCCAAATTCTTGGAAAGAAGTCTTGGAAAATCCTTGATTTAATTCATGGCTGAATAGCTACATATATTAATTCTCAAGGGGGGTGTGTGTGTGTTTTTCCTTTCATAAATTGTTTTTCAGAAGGTAGCAGTTCTATATTACATATACACACACAGAATTGCCCCATCAATGTCATTTTAAACAGTAAACTAACATGACTGCAAATTAAACCTTAGTACAGTGAGGATAAAAAGGTTTAAAATTCAGAAAATTATTTTAAATTTATTCTTTGAAATCTCTTAAAAACAAGTTTCATTGCATTTGTTGTCTATTGGGAGATTTGAATGTAATCTTGCCAAATGTGCCAGCTACTATATCATGTTATTCAGACTATGATTTATTCCTTATTTGTTTAAAAGCAGCAGATTCATAGAGTTTGCACAAATTAATCTAATATACATACGCAAAAGGAAATGCACAATGACTGGTTCTAAAGTCATGACTGTTACTGTTTTCTCCTGTTCCAAAAGAGTTGACATACATTCTATTTGTGCTTTTTGTTATGGTAATAACTAATCGTTTGTGAGGTTTACAGCATGTTCCTTATCACCAGATATCATGTCTCTACAGCCTGATGCTTGTAGAAGTGCACTTGATTTTGGCTGCTAACGAAGCAGTGAGCAAAAGCTTTCCCTGTAATGCCCTCAGAGGTGTCTATACATCATGGTGTTGAGGTATAGTGATGTCTAAGGAGTAGTCTGGCCAACAGAAAGATTAAGGGTAAGAATATAACAAATATATTCTACAAAATAAAATGTTAAGTCCTCAACATTAAGTAGCATATCATCTGTTTCTTCGTGTTTATTTACTGTTCAATAATAGTAGCATATTACCAAATGTTATACTTTTTTAGGTGGAATGCCTTAACAGGAGAGAGGAAGCTTGAATATTTGTCTTTCTCTGGATGTCACATTCAGGTTTGCTGAAAATTTCTGAACAGAGGGATAGATGGCATGTTCTATATCAGAGCACCTGGATATGATCCTTTGGGGAAGCACGAGGGCATGGGATGGGGCAGCAAGCCTTGGGACACACAGCAAGCAGACAAGTAGTTAGACTACAGGCCTGATTCTTGAAAACAGTAAAGAGCATGTAGACAGAAAGGCCTCTCAGGTAAGAGAAATAAAGTTTTCCTAGGGGTGGAGATAGAAATACTAAGAGTTTGTTACAATTCTGGAAGCCATAAAAAATTCCAAGAGTGATACATTTTCAGACCTCACTTTTAATCTATCTCACATGGATTGTCTGAACAGTTTCCTACATCTGTTATAATGAAGTGTGAAAAGTGTTTCTTTGTGTTTGTTTGCTGAGTTTTTTTGTTTGTTTGTTTGGTTGGTTAGGTTTTTTTTGTTTGCTTCGTTTTGTGTGTTTTCCTTTATGTTTTTTAATGTGTAAAATTAAAAGCAGCTAAGTTTTTTAGCAAAATGGGATAACAGAGTTAGAAAAATGAGGGAATGTAGCAAAATACATTATCAAGACAGTGCTTCCCTGTGAAGGTATTTGTTGTTGCTGCATACAAATTTCTTCTGGTTTTAGTTCTTGTTTGGTTGGTTTTGTTGGGGTTTTTTTCTTGTTTGTTTGGGTTTTTTTTAGTTTGTTGTTGTTTGGTTGGGGTTGTTGCTTTTTGTTGTTTTTTTTTTTCACTTATTATCACAGTATATTTTCCTGAAATTCAGACTTGTGTTCTGTTTTTCTGTTAGCTTTTCTTGCTAATGCATTATCTTTCTATTTTATAACAATTGTTTAGAAATCACATATCAAAGGAAGCATCTTAATATCTCTATATTTGACAGCTTACCACAACTTTTCACTGAGCCAAATATGAAACATTAAATCAATGATGAAATGCGATGAGTAACGAGGTAGTTAAGAGTAACTTACCACATGTTATTAGATCTAGGAGGTCAACCACACCTCTCATAAGTGTTCTACTGAGCTCAGCAAAAATGCATAATACAAAACTGATTCTGCCCTAAGAAGAAAACTTAGATATTGTGAGCATGCAAGGTGTGGATGAAAAACATCTTGGATAGAAGGAGACAAAGTTTGTTTACGTCAGGAATTTGCCTGGACTCTAAGCTATTCCTGAGGTCATGGAGTGGAGGAGAGGAAAGAGAAAGAGAGATTGAGAGGGAGAGATGTGTTTGAGAATTTGAGTCTCAAACACCTGCCTTGAGAGGCTCTTCTTTCCGTCTTCATCAACTGAAGACCAAAGCCAGACGGTTGGCTTAGGCTTGAAGCCTAAAGTTTAAACAGTTGATTTTAGGTGAGCTACTAAAGAAATAGTCATTTATACAACAGTAGGAGTGGGTGATACATAAACAGTTTTACTCTCCAGAGAGTAAATAAATATTTGTAGATGTCCACAAATGTGAGACCAACAGTGAAACTATTCCAAACCACGGGAATGTTGAAGGCATCTTTATTTTCCCTCCTTCTGGAACACAGAAACCTCATTACAGGTTATGTGATCTCTTCTTCAAAGCTTTGGGTCCCATCACTTTTTTTCAAAATGGAAACAAAACACTTATTAAATATTTAAAGACAGCTGAAAAATCTAATTCTGTGTGTGCTGTGATTTTTTTTTGGCTATGTTAACAAATGGATAGTGTTGTTACGTGATACAGAGAAAAGCCCACTTGAACAAAATTAATTAAAAAAAAAAAAGAAAAATGAAATCTGAAATAGAAGACATTTCAGTCTTCTTTAATTGTATAATCATTTTAGCCATACCAAAGAAAAATAATGTGGTATTTTAAAAGGATCTTGGAAAATATTCAATTACTCTTAGTCATGCACCATTTACTTAGGTATAGATCATTCATGTTTCTCTGCTTTGTTTAGCTTACATTCAAAGGATTTTTTATTCTAACTACCCAGTCGATTAAGGTCCATAATTGTAAAGTCTATTTTTAATTTACTTAACTTTTTTATTATAAAAATGGCTACCAGGAGGTATATTTCATGTAAGTTACATATTTAGAGACCATCTGTTGTGAAAACACTTTCTGCAGAGAAAATTTATCAGTGTCTGACTTCAGCTTCATTTATCTTTTGTTATTTAGTAAAATTATATAATACAGAATTTTAAACTGCAGCAACTTACATGTATCAAATTTACTGTTCTGATGAAGATGAACTTTCTTAATAAGGATTTCAAGATTGTTATAGAGTGATAATTTCTGTCTTTTCCAGAGAAAGAGAAATTCTTACCATGAGCAAACTTAAAGTATTCTGCTTTCTGCTGAATATGTTCCACCATATAATTAAAAAAACCCCTAAAATCTCAACAAAAACACCAGACACCCCCAAAATCGGTCCTAATTACATTTGGGCTATAGATTTCCAAAGTAGCATGGTATAATTTCAATTAAATAACTTCCAACTTTTCAGAGACAAAAGTGGACCTGGGGCACTGAAATTAATTCTCTTGTAACACTTACCTGGATCCTCTTTCATTTCCAAATACTGTAACACTAGAAAAATTTATTCTGTAAAATTATTACAGTAGATCTGCAATTCAAAATGCAGAAGTATAATTTCATGCATTTTCTTTCCTTGACTAATGTGGACTGGAGGAGAGAATATTGACTCTACATAGCATCATATTATGTCTATAAATACTTTTTTATAAATAACAACAGCAATAGCAAAAATAGCACTAATTTTGTTTAAAAGCATAGTAAAATACCTTTAGACAAATGAAATAGTTCTTCTTTCAGAAGGCCAGTAAATTTGAGACAATCATAGGTACAGAAAGGTACAAATAACGTATGAAAGAAAAACTTGGTTTAGGAACAAGAGATACTTTACTGCCTGCAGATTTATACCCTGTTCACTTGTATAACGTGTTTGCATGCTCTGTTTGGGTGTTTACTGATGTTGCATCCTACAAGTGCATGCCTTTCTTAGTTAGTATAGAGACAGAAGCAGGTAATGTTGCAGATGTCCAGATGAAGATGATATCTAAAGGAATTTAGGTATCTAACATAGAACTGAGTTCTTAATTCCCGTCTGACTGACTGACTTGCAACTTACATTGTTAGGACTTGTTCACTAAACAATGAAACACTAGGTTCACCTGAAATAATCTCACCTGGAGTTAATTTTGTCTCTTTAAAGCAAACAAAAGATAACATAGTCTCACATTTTAAATGCAAATAACTTGAGTGGTTTTGTTGGGTTTTTTTTTGAGATTAAAGAGTGCTATATTTGTTTTTTTTTTAAGAAGAATAGAGAAAGTAATTTATATGCACATAAAAATCAAATACTTCTGAATTGTTTCCAGGGATATAGTCAAGATGACATTTTCCATGGGTTTAATCAGGTGGTTCTGTGTGCCTTACTGTTCTCTGAAATTTATTTTGGTCTTCTGCCTGTTTGTTTGTTTATTTTAACACTAGCAGGGCTTTTTCTTCTTCCAACATACTTATTTCAGTAGTAATTTAATGTTGATTGCAAAAAAATGTTTTAGGGTAGGCCATGCTAAAAAAGTTATGAGGAAAAGACATGAGAATGAACAAAAACTCCAAATCAAGAAGAAAGAGCATAAAAGAAGCTGAAATCAAAACCTATACAGGGTATCAGAGAATAAAATGTATGCCTCACCACTTTGCAACATCAATTTCTAATAAAATGCTTTTAGCCCCACCCCTAACCTGTATGTTTTTATTTCACTGCTACTAAAGATTTGGGGGTGGTATTTTTATCTTTTTTATTGAAGGGTTTGGTCTTTTATTCTTTTAAAAAAAAGGAAAACCAAGAACACATAATTCCTTTTAAAGTATTTTTTATTTCATACTTCTCAGTCATATCATCTGGTATTCATCTCTTTTTTAAACTTGGTGGCCAAGTTTTCAGCTGCTGTAAATTGGACAATGCTAATAAAATCAAGGCACTACATGAATTTTAATCACCTGTTCATCTGTTTTGAGAGTTCTGTTATGTTTAATATCTCCTTACAGTAATAGAGTAAAATAACCCTGGAGTTTTCTTGCTGTTGTTCTCTGAATTTTGTACTTGTTTTATTTATATCAAGGAGAATGCATCATTCTGATATAACATTTTCAAAATTTTAATTTATTTTTTTTAATACTTTACTGCTTGCTTTATTGACAGCCAGTGGGCACTGAACATATGTTTCCCCTGAGCATTTAAAAATTATACTTCCCATTTAATTTTTTTTAGGATGGATACACTTAATTTAGAATCCACCAGCCTGTACAAGTTCAAATTGTTCTTTCTATTGTACATAAGCTTGCATTTTTATATAGTGATTTTGATTAGCTTTCATTTACAGATACCATGTATTATCTCAACTTCTGAAGCTACTTATAACCTTCTGAAGACTAAAAACAGTGTTGTCATCCAACTGCTTAACTTACCTCATACTCTGGATTTATGCTTTAAAATATTCATGATCTTTTTACCAACCTTAACACCAAAAAGAAGTTGGAACTTTTGTAGGTCTGCCTCTAGCCTAAATCTACATTAATCATTAAATTTTTTTCTTCTATTTTTTATTGCTTTTTTTCAAATGAATTGTTTCAGTGACTGGACTTATCATTCACAAGTTCTGCTTTTTCCTTTTATCATCCATAGATCAGTAGCTTAAAGGCTTTTATTGAAGGCACTGCAATTATTTTGTTGATCACTTCTGCTTTCAGCGCTTTAAATTTCATTATATTATATGATTTACATACTTTAATTCAGAAGTGATGGGTTGTGAATCATGGTCTCAATTATTTGCATAATTAGATTCTTGAATGGATAACAGCTCTTGCAATAGTCTAACATGAGTAGGCTAGTATAATAGTTTAAAGTCAAAAGTTAGCGCCTAACTTTTTTTCTTCTCATGCTAGGTATTTATTGGCTCTAAATTCTGCTTTGAGAGTAAGCTGCCTAAAACAGAGGAAAAGAAACATGTAGTAATTCTGAATCATGTCACAGCTAAGTCCTTTTGTAGATTTGAACCCTGAATTTTATGTCTGTACATTCCTCCTCTGTAAAATGGCAAGTTATAAATATATGAATGTTACAGCCTTTGAAGTGCACAGTTCCATCTCTTTACCGAAAGGAGAGTGAGAAACTGGAACACGCTTCCTGGAGAGGAGGCTGATGTCCATGCCTGTTGGTGTTTAAAAGACATTTGAACAATGCCCTTAATAACATGCTTTAACTTGTGATCAACTCTGAAATGGTCAGGCAGTTGGACTAAATGATTGTTGTAGTTCTCTTCCAACTTAATTATCCTATCATATGGTATCGTATTGTATCGTATCGTATCGTATCGTATCGTATCGTATCCTATCCTATCCTATCCTATCCTATCCTATCCTATCCTATCCTATCCTATCCTATCCATCCCATTCTCAAAATTAAATAAGATTAAACCAATGAAGGGTAATAGAGCAGAGGCTTAGATTCCCAGTACATTTTATGAAATAAGTTGAACACCTAAGTGTATAAACTGTGATTAGCTCTGTGACATTGCTGAGAGTGTACAGGCCAGCTTGCTGTCACAAAGCAGCATTTTCAGTAGAAAGGAAATCATAGTTCCGGCCTTTCATGAGCTGAATCTCCCTTTTGGAATACTTTTACCTCCATAATGACTGTCTGGAGAATGCAGGTTGCCAATTGAAGGACACCTTGACAGATACAATGAAAACTGGTTTTCTTTTTGCAGTGGTTTTGTATTCAGATGTTACATTAATGGAGCATACTGTTGAATACAATGAACAGTTTCCGCATGCATGCAACTGATAGCTGGATACGTATAGTAATTCTGTATGTTTCTGGGATATTAGATTTTTCTGAAAGAGACACAATTTTTTTCTACAGTATTCCAGGGGCAAACCAGAAGAGAAAAAAAAAAAATAATCAATTTTAAGAATCTAGTAATTGTATCTGCAAGAAAAAGTCAGATCTGAATAACCGTTTTAATGCTGTTTACTAAATAAATATAATTTTATTCTAAAATAATTAGATGTGCAGTTAATGCCTGAACTGACAGGCAAGCCAGTAGTCTTGCATTTTTGACTAAGATCCTTATAATTGTGGTTAGCCTTGAACACACACCAAATAATAGAGAAAGCAAGATATCAGGTTTGTTTTGGGTATTATAATAGCCTGCAACAAAGCTCACTAATGCTCCCAAGTTTTAGCCAAAGAAATATAGGTAAAATGCAATAATAAATACATTTATTACTTGTAAAATCTTTACTGTTTCAAAAAAAGCCAAACCCCCTACATTTGGATACTATTTCTCATTGGTATTTTAAATGTAGTTGTGATATAAAGCACTACTAGATTTGAAAGTTATCGGATTCTATTAACCATCTATATTATTCGTAAATCAAGAATACCTACCCTGGAGGAAATAGCAACAATTATTTAAGGTAGCCAATTAATGGTTCAAAGCTGAACCAGGGAAGGTTTACACTGGATGTTCGAAAGCATTTTTTTTTCACTGAAAAGTTGGTTTAACACTGGAAGAGCACTGGAAGAGGTAATGAATGTACCAAGCCTATCAGTATTTAAGAGGCATTTGGACAATGCCCTTAAAAACATGCTTTAATATTTCCTTTTTTTCTTTTTTCTTTTTTTTTTCTAACTCCATTCTACTATATTCTACCTGATCCTATCTTAGCCTAGCCTAGCCTAGCCTGGTCTAGCCTATTCTGTTTTGTTTTGGTTTACTCTGTTCCGATCTGGTCTAACTCTGATTTCTCCCCCTCCCCTCCCCTCC
>WYDI02028256.1:11524-26766 GCA_009867235.2 Psittacus erithacus | reverse complement strand
TGGTGAGCGGTTGTATTCTCTTCCCTTGTTATTTCCCTTATCATCATTATTATTGGTGGCAGCAGCAGTGGTTTGTGCTATACCTTAGCTACTGGGCTGTTCTTATCTCAACCCATGGGAGTTACATTCTTTTGATTCTCTTCCCCATCCCTCTGGGAGTGGGGGGGAGGAACGGGGAGGTGGTGGTGAGAGAGACTGTGTAGTTCTGAGTTACAATTGAGCTTAAACCACAACACAATACAAGTATCTCAAACCAGAGTGTTATGCTGTTTATAACCTTAGCTCCAGAAACATGCCTCACATTTTACCAAGACACCCTGGGAGAGGATCTCTGCAACCAGACACAGCAGGCTCTGTTTAGTTGCCCACACATGGGTGTCCAGGGCTGTTTGAGCTACTTGAGGTTATGTGAGATACCTGCACAGGACTGGTGGACTTTGGGCCCTTAGAGTGAGATTCAGGGCACAGATGAAGATGTGTTTTTACACATTGGTATCTACATGGGAAGCAGGTGCCTTAGTGCCTATTCTAACTAATGAAGATTTAGCGTTTGGTTCAGCTGCCCACAAATGAGCATCCAGTGGCAAGTGGAATACCCTAGCTTACCCCATCTGACCTCTACCTGCTGGTCAAGAAGGGCATAACTATCACACATTCCGTTTTATATCTGTTACATCTGCTTTGATAGTCCAGGAGGGTTCAGCTGGTACTAATTCACCTACTTATCATTGAGCAGCTAAAACTAGGCCTAGGGCTCCATTTGTTCCATAGAAGAAGCTTGCATGCAGTGAACTGTAGGTGGACCCTTAAATTTCAGTGTCTGTAGTCTGAAGCTATACAGTTGCTACTTTTGCAGACCAGTTCCTCACTCAGGTAAAGCTCACACTTACCCCAGGAACACCCTGGGAGTACCTGAAGCATAGACATGTGGCTCTTCCCATGCTCAGTCTCCCTCTTTGCTGCATGATGACCAGCTTGCTCACCTGAGCAGCACCTGATGGGAGATGGTGCTCCATCATTCCCTTCTCACTCATCGGTTGCTTGTTCACAAGGCCAGTCATCTCATAATAGCCCATTGTGTTTTCCCAAGGAGGTAACACTCTTACCAGCATGCATGGTTGCATTACACATGAGATCTGAAGGAGGCACCTGGAGGCAGCAGCCACCCATCCCTTTTGAAAGAGGTGGCAAGCACCATCTTTGGAAAATCTGCTTTTTTCTTTCATTATAGCTAGAACTTGGATGACTAGTTTGTAGCAATCATCTAAATTTCAGATGTCTAAATTGACAGATCCAGGATGAGATGAATCCTGTATCACCTGCGTTTCTATTTTTTATTAATGAAGCCACAAAATTTCATTGTACAGTTAGATTAAGGTAGGAATAAAACACCCAGTAACTAATTACAGGCTTTAGACTCAAAATAAAATAATGTCCTGGCTTGCTGTCACTGAAAATAGTGGCCAAACATCCCATCAAAGAACTCAGAACAAATCCTTCCACACGGTTTTGTGGATTTTTACAGTGTTTTACAATGTTGTTAGGGGAGCACATAAGCCAAGACAGTGTAATTTTGATAGTTATCTTTTTTATAAAATTTTTTAGAGCCTCTGGAAATTAATAGACTACAAAGATCTTTTTAAATAGACAGCATGGTTTCCTTCATACAGCAGTTTACGCAATTACCATGTTTATTCCCCTTTCTCATTCTATGGGTGTCTCCTTAATAATTTTGGAAGTTCCAGACAATTTCAGCCATAGCTGGCAGGAGGGAGATCTTGGAGGTATTTATTTCCTGTAAGTTGGAATAAAATAGGTATATACAGAAGAGAAATATTCCTAGAGAGTTTACTGAGGGAAAAGCTCAGACCTTGTTAGACATCAGAGACTCTGAGCAAGAAAGAAATAGAAATACAGTGAATACCCCAGCTGTAGGAAAAGCTTCAGTCAGCCATTGTCCTTTAGAGCCAACTAATTTGTTGTGACAACATTTGTGTCACAACTCTGTAGGCACCCAGAATCTGTTAGCTGTGCTGTTCACCAAAATATATCTTTCTGCATCATCTTTCGCCATCCACCACATGAAACTTGTGTAGCAGTCACAGGTGATAGACATGTATATTTTTGCAGCCAATTTTCTATAAATCCCGTCACATTTATTTGGTTTATTTTTGCACACTGAATGCTTCTTTTATATCCTTTTTCTCCTTCTAACCACCCGAAACACTGTGGTTGAGTTAATAACCTGGTGGCCTATCATTTGGAGTTATTTCATAAGTCTGTGCTGCTTCTAGTGTCACATCAGCTAGTGTTACAGATGAAGTACGTATGGAGAGATAACTCTATGCAACTCTCAATTGACCAAGCAAGCTCAGCATCAAAGAGCAGTGTCCATTCATTCACCCCTAAACTTGAAGGCTGGTAACAAAGAAAAGGAATTCCAATGTGAGAATCTGGGGAGTGAGGATGAAATCCTTAAAGAAAAAGGAAGTTTAATGCTTCATAGAATTGTAAATATTTTAAAAACTAAGGTGCAGAACATGGTACACAGCAGCAGTGGCCTTAGGCTGATCTAGCTGGATGGACCTGTGCAGCCCAGAGCTGGAGCTTTAACCTGTTCTGACACACACCCCAAGCAAACTTGCACATCTTTGGCCGCAGGTCGAAGTAAAGGGCCATGTAAAGGCCTGATCTGTTCAAGGGGAGCTCCAGAAAAAGAGACAATTTTCTGTACTGTCCCACAGGAGCAGTCACTGTGTAGATTTCTCCTGTGCTGGCCCAGGGCACCTGCATCTCCCTAGTGAGATCTATTAGTGGGAGACTCTTCTCACATGGCTTTACCAAACAGATGGATTTCTCAAGAAGGGATTTGTCATTCCCCTTTAAAATAAGGCAAATGTTCACCAGCTCTAAAGGTTTTGTCTTTGTCATGGTTTAAGCCCAGCCGGCAACACAGAACCACGCAGCCGCTAGCTCACTTCCCTCCCTTCTTCCCCTCGCCTCCCGTAGGGATAGGGAGGAGAACTGAAAGAATGCAGCTCCCACGGGTTGAGATAAGAACAGCCCAGTAGCTAAGGTATAACACAAACCACTGCTGCTGCCACCAATAATAACAATGATAAGGGAAAAAACAAGGGAAGAGAATACAGCTGCTCACCACCTGCCGACCAATACCCAGCCCAACTGAGCAGTGATCTAACCTTTCCTGGTGACTGCCCCCAGTTTGTATACTGGGCATGACATGCTGTGGTATGGAATACCTCTTTGGCTAGTTTGGGTCAGGTGTCCTGTCTCTGCTTCCTCCTGGCTTCCCTTCCTCCCTGGCAGAGCATGAGACTCAGAAAGTCCTTGGTCAGAGTAAACATTACTGAGCAGCAACTAGAAACATTGGTGTTATCAGCGCTATTCCCAGGCCGAAAGTCAAAAACACAGCACTGCACCAGCTACTAAGAAGGAGAAAAATTACTACTACTGCTGGACCCAGGACAGTCTTCTAAGTCACTTGAACCCCTTGAAATGTACTGGAAATGTATGTCACTGTGATATTTCAGAAGGGATAAATAATGCATGACTGGCAAATAGAAGTTTTGAGATCAAGAGGCATTTTTAAAATAGTTTAAGGAGTGTTCATAAAAGAGAGAAATGAGGAAAATGACTTTAATAAATGTCACTTATTTGGCATCATAACCTCTTTAGAATGATTGGTATTTTTTATTGACTTCATGGGGATATAAATGTATTTTAATGTGGAAGTATCTGCTTTCTTTGCAAAACTTGAAACCATTTCTCACAAGAGAAGAAATTCTCACTGAAATTTAAAGTGTAGATATTTAATGGCAGCTGAGTAATTAATGGTCAGTACTGACAATCACTATTTACTTATCCAAAACCCCAAGTATTTGCTAGTTTACTGAGAGAAATTAGTAGATTCTATGAGAGAACTAAATGACTTCTCAGGTTTCATTCATGCCATACTCTCTGACATGCCAAGAACTGACCATGCTGACTAATATTTTATAGAATAAATTCAATGTCCTGTGATATCTCCAGGAAAAAACCTGTTCATATGGGTTAACTCGGTTATAGAGACTAGAATACTTGCATAAAACTCCCAAGGGTTTTATCGTTTGTGAGAAAAAACATTTGAATATGGTTTTATGGCAGTTGTTTATCTCTTGCTTTAAAAGTGTTCCACTTAGGTGCCTATGCTTAGTGGCTTTTTCCTCACCTAGCACTTTTGCAAACGACTGTGACTGAAATATGTGTAATTTAAGGGTCAATGGTAGAAGTCCTATAGGGAAATCTACTAGGTCCTCCACAGAAATTCTGGTTTAGTTTCATCTCATTTAATTTTGTTTTGTTTTGGGAAGTTTGGTTTATAGTTCCTTCTAGTATTAAATCATAGCACTAGTTTTGGACTCTATCATATCATCCACAAATCCAACAGCAGTTTTCCAGATTCGGATTAGTCTACATTATTTTTCTTCCCCTTTTCTAGGCATTGTAGTTAGAGATCAGTTTGTTTGGTTCATGTGGTTTCTGTAAATACAGGATGGGGAAAAGATGGTACATGCACTTTTTTCTTCAGTGATTTTAGTCCTTTGATCTTTGGTGAGGTAGTAGAGGTAAAGGGACTTTTTTTCCAGAGCATCTTTGGAGTAATGTCACTGCCATATGTGAAACACATAAGGGATCTCTTTTTGTTGTTGATGGCACTAGTCAACACCTCTTTTTTGTCAAGAATCACTTCTTGATGCTGTGTAAGTCATCTACAGTCCTCTTTTTTTAAAGATTATTGAAAGTTTGTGAGGTGGCCTCTCTCATCTTTTTGACCTTAGGATAAGTTAGAAACCAGGCTAAAGCTTGGAAATTATGGAAATTTTCTCAAAATGATAGCTGAAGGACTTCTATGTCTGCCTGGGGTGTCACTGATTATGACAGATTAGTGATTTATCTGCGATCCGCTAGGATTGCATTTGAGTCATCTCACGTGAAGATGCTGAGTAGTATTCCCCAGAAATGCTACTGTACACTCACACTCAGTATTTTTTTCCACTTCAGTGCACATGCACATTGAGGTGAAAGGAAGGTGCCTTAATTGTGGTGCTTACTATATACTAAAGACATCTCACTCCAAATCAGTGTTTGAATTGAAGATGCCAGTTCTGTCAAATGTCTTAAGCAGTGCCTGAATGAAACTGGATCATGGGACAAGAGTTACCTAGCATAATTTTTTCATAATGTATCACTTGTCTCAAGAAAACTCCAAACATTATGAATGCGATTAATGGCTTGATGCTTTTATTGATGCTTTTTGTCATGTAAATTTAGATATATTGATTAAAGAATTCAGCTTTGATCCAGCATCTTTTAAATTCAACAGAAAGATTTCCAATGATTTAAAAATTTTCCACGGGTTTAAATAACTACCAAATCCTGTCTAAAATGTGAGCCGATTGATTTCAGTCACTGTTGTACAGTATCTTCTTTATCATTCAAAACTATGATTGAATGAAGAGATACTTTATTCGAAGTTTTCAGAATGGCAATGTAAGAATTTTCTGATTTAAGAAAATTTTGCGAACGTGTTAGTAATGACTTAAAGGAAAATATTTTCATTTCATGCTTTACAGACTTAGTTTGCAGGAGTCAGATCATTAGATTGTCTACAGCTGATGTTTGAAAGACATTACATTCACTTTTTATATATATAAATATTTAGGCATGTACACCTGTGTGCTTATGTGTGTGTGCAAATGAAACTTTTAACAGCATCAATCACGTAAATGCATTTTCTCATAAAACAAACTAAATATTTATCCCATTTTCTATTCTGTTCAATACCGTTCACATGTATTGGTGTAAACCCTGTTGAAATCAACAGCATTCTTAAAAATGTACATCAGAATGTGGCCCACTCAAGTTTAGTCTTGTTTCCTTTAATATAACCTATTCAGCACTAAATATTACCTGTCTTCCACTTTGCTAAAGAGAAAAATTCTTTTCAAAACCAAATTATGAGCAGTGTATGAACACTTTGACTTTAAAATCTCATTAAATACCACATAGCCAAATAATAGAAATAATATTACTACTCTAATCTAAATGCGTAAATCATCTGTGCAAAAAATATTTCCCATGAAACATATTTGTCTTCATATATATATATATTTTAAACCTACATACATATATGGACATCTATTACTGATGCAGGTAAAGCTACAGCTCTTTTTGAATGTGAAATTGAACTAGCAGCCTTTGATCTGAACTACAGGCTGATCTGAATTCAAGAAAAGGCTGCTGCTAAGCCACATTCCCATTCAATCCATTAAACCATTCACTTCCGTGCTCCTCATCACACTGACTCCTAATTTGACAATGACAAAGAGCTCCATGGTGATTTTAAATTTCATAATTTTAATCTGTCAAGTCTGACATTTAATTAGTGCCCTTCTAACCTGTGCCCGTTCACTTGAAGGTTACTGTTGGTTTTCCTTTAGAAATTTTTCCTCTGGAAGAGTGGATTAATAAATATGTACATAACTGGCAGGGATAAAGACAATACACACACAATGGTCTATTAGTTCCAAATCTAGACAGATGAGGTTAATAATATTTTAAAGTGCTGCTTTATTGTATTAAGAGTGATTAAGCCCTTGGCTCAACCCTGTATGAGTTGTTCATTGAAAACATGAAATATAAGGTCTATTAAGTAAAGTCTAGTGAGAATGGTTACCCAAACTACAGTAGTACTGTGTTCATAAGGCATACTACAGAAGTGCATAATTCCTGCGATATAATTTCTTGACTTAGCAAACACAATGGAACATGCTTGGCTCACTAAACAGACTAATTAGATTTTGATCACTAACCAGCCTACGATTACCTGCCTTATAGAGCAAAATCTAGTGCAATTTAGCACTTTGATATTTCATTTTCTGGACTGAATTTAAATGTAAGTTAGGTCACTTGTTAAAAATGAGTTTGCTGTTCTTAGATCAGCCCCACAAGAGCATAAATCCCAATCACAAAAATATGCTACCATTCATTAGTGCTAGGATAGTGGTCAGTCAAAGTCCTCAGGGAACAAACCTCAAACGAGCTTTCCAGCACCATACCCTGCTGCAGTCAGTAACGTATGATGTTCATTATATTGTCACTAAATATTGAACACCTAGAAGTGAAGACAGGAATAGGTAAAAGAATACCCTTTCTTAGAGTAGGCATTACAGGAAGAACATGAGTGAGAACACAGGGAAAACATGAGCCTGTCTTTCTCAGCTAGACATGCCCCTTTTCTTCGTTCTGTGCCACAGTGCACACTTATCAGAAAATACTGAGTCTACATGAATACTGTTATTTTCTTTACTACAGAAGAGAGATACCACCATGATAAGGAAGCCCATCTGGCAATTCAGACTTTCTAGTGCAATTTAACACTATTGAGGGTTCTCCAGATTTTTTCCTGGAAGACCCAGAAGAAAAAGATAACACAAAGTAGTTTTCTTTCTTTAAAAAATAGAAATCTCAAAACCAAATTGAGTACAGATTTATATACTACTGCTTTCATACAGGTTACTCTCTCAGGGTAGTCTTGCTATGGTTGTTGAGGTTAAGAAAGAGTTGCCAAATATGGCTGTGAGCAACCTTCAAAAAAATCAAAATGACAAGAAAAATTACTCACTATTGGTTTTATTTAATGTATTGGTTTTGGTGTACAGGCTGATATGCACCTGTATCTCAGGATTAACCTCTCCTTCTGGATACTGTTCTTCTATTGTAGCAATTGCAGGAAACATAATATTTCTGAAAAGTTTCTGTACATTTTCTGAATTATCATTATTTAGTTAAACAGAAGCAGAAATGTATAATAAACCTCAGTATATTATGCCTAAACATTTTCACCGAAAATCTGGGGGAGATCAACTTTGGATTTGAAATAAAAGGAAAACTGGTGTGCACTGCAGCACAAACATATCGAATCATAGTTAGGGTTGGAAAGGACCTTAGGATCATCTAGTTCCAACCCGTGCCATGGGCCTCGACACCTCCCACTAAACCATGTCACCCAAGGCTCTGTCCAGCCTGGCCTTGAACACTGCCAGGGATGGAGCATTCACAACTTCCCTGGGCAACCCATTCCAGTGCCTCGCCACCCTTACAGTAAAGAACTTTTTCCTTATATCCAATCTAAACTTCCCCTGTTTTAAGTTTTAACCCATCACCCCTTGTCCTATCACTACATTCCCTAATGAAAAGCCTTTCCCTAGCATCCCTATAGGCCCCTTTCAGATACTTAAAGGCTGCTATGAGGTCTCCACACAGCTTTCTCTTCTCCAGGCTGAACAGCCCCAACTTTTCCAGTCTGACAGCTCCAGTCCCTGGATCATCCTCATGACTTGTTCCAACAGTTCCATGTATTTTTGATGTTGAGGGCGCCAGAACTGTACACAATACTCCAAGTGAGGTCCCATGAGAGCAGAGTAGAGGAGCTGATCACGCTCCTTTTGATGCAGCCCAGGATACGGTTGGCTTTCTGGGCTGCAAGCACAATGAAGCTGGCTCATGTTAAGTTTCTCATCAGCCAACACCCCCAAGTCTTCTTTCTCTGCAGGGCTGCTCTGAATCTCTTCTCTGCCCAACCTGTAGCTGTGCCTGGGATTGCTCCGATAGGACCTTGCACTTGTCATGGTTAAACTTCATAAGGTTGGCATCAGCCCACCTCACAAGCATGTCAAGGTCCCTCTGGATGGCATTCCTTTCCTCTAGTGTATCAACCGAACCACACAGCTTGGTGTCATTGGCAAACTTGCTGAAGGCGCATTCAATCCCACTGTCCATGTCACCGACAAAGATGTTGAACAAGACCGGTATCAGCACCGACCCCTGAGGGATACCATTCGTTACTGATCTCCAGCTGGACGTTGAGCCATTGACAACTCTTTGCATGCAGCCATCCAGCCAGTTCTTCATCCACTGAATGGCCCATCTATCAAATTGATGTCTCTCCCATATACGACACAAGTCTAGAATTTGCTGTCATCTATTTCCCATTTCATTCATCTTGGCCCACTAGTTCTTTTCAGAACATTCCTGACCTCTTCTGGGTACCAGAATATATGCTGTTGCACTCCAGTGCAAATCCTCAGTCTTCCTTGAGTATATAGAATGGAAGGGTTAATAAGATTTCACTAATGCTCAATAAACCTGCAAGCTAAACACTGAAAGGAGATTAAAAAATGTTAGTGAAAATTGCCCACAATTTCCTTACTAATAATTGCACATTCCATTATCCTACTAGTCTTAGTAACGTTTGCATTTCTTTATGGGACTTTCCTGAAAAAAAGAAGACAGCAGTGGTGTATAACATAATATAACATATCATATTCTTCTCTGTTAATACTGTGTTCTTCCTAAGGATAAAAGATTGAGACTCTTTTATGCTTTTTGCGTCTTAGCAGTAAACAATGCTTTTCTACTGTGCTCAGGGATTTAGCCTTAACATGTATGAGGCCATTTTTGTTTTAAGAAGCGTTGAGCAACACAGCAATTTATTTTTTTTTAATGGATGTATAACTGTTTCAGGTGAACTTTGTCAGGAAATCTTTCTTAGCTTCAAAACCTACAGAGTCAGGTGCTTTCTCACAGTAGCTTTGAAGGGACTTTATCTCTCACATGCAAGAAGCAAGTTCAAATCTCTGAATCAGCATCTTGCAACTTTTACTGACAGCTCTCCATGCAATTTCTTTATTTGTTTGGGTGTGGTTTCTCTTTTCTGTCCTGTTGTGTAAAATGAGCATTTTAAAAATCTTTAAAAGTTTCACTGGGTAGGTATTTTACAGAGTTCTTTCTAAAAATTTCTTTTCCCCAATTTCAAGTTTTCTAAATTAGGGCAGTGTTTTAAGGAAACAGTCCATTTTTTCTTAATGTTTGCAGATGTGACAGCTTATAAGAACAAATCTATACTTCTGGGGTCCAAGTTAAGAGTTATCCATTTTGTCTGCAACCAAAATATGTCTTTAAGACAGGTAAGGCTCCTTTCTATCTCCGTTTCTGTGAGCTGGTATGACCAATTATATAACATTATCAATCAAACACTGTTTAATATAATATGGCATAGGGATGGATTTGTTCCCAAAAATTGTGGCACATAGGCTATTACAAAGATCTTAATGTGTCCTTTACAGTTAGGGCTGAGAGAACACATACACATCTACTAAATTATTTGTGACATATGACTGTCATGAAATGGTGATAGCAATGACTAAAAATGGAGACCAATGCACTCAAATAAATTCAGCTGGTATATGTATATTTTTTGTATATGAGACAGAACACTTAAGACTACAGTTTTTTTCACACCATTAGCCAGACACCAGTTTATCTCAATGCTTGTGAATAATAGAACAGCAGCAACCATTTGCTTGAATGACTTTCATGTGAACAGAGATATTCCTGCTCAGTACATGAGTCCTAACTACTCTTTTCCATGCGGTGTAATATGAAATGCAGAGATGCTTATTCTGGGTGCTCACCAGAGGCTCTGGAAGGGAGAGTCCTCACCAGACTCATGTTTCCAAAAAACCAGACCTTTAGGTGCGAATTCAATGTGATTTAGACTCTTGAAAGCAGACATACCTGTCACAGACGTAGACAGGTTTTGAGATGGTAGGAATCTGGTTAAACAAATGGAAGGGGGGTCCACAGTACAGGTCTTCCTATTTCCCCTCTGCCCTATGATTTTGACCCAACTACTAGCCACCCATTTCCAAGAGCAGATAGAAGTTAGTTTTGGAGAGGAATATCCCAAAGTCTTTTGTCTAGGGCATTTTTTTTAGAAGATATGACATGAAATGAATGAAAGATGTGAAAGCATGAATCTACTTAGCCAAGAAGACAATTAAAGCTGTCTCTCACATAAGCAACATCTAGCTTACTTAGAAAAGAAAGAAAAATGGTCTTTTCTCTCTGCTGTCAGAGAATAACTGCAGGTGCTTATTCTTGAGAAGGATTCTAGGGTTTGGATTTTAGTGGAGAAAGCTTTTCTTTAATTCCTGGTTCAGAATGCGAGCTCTGAAGATGGGTGGAAAATCAGTTATTTCCCCCCCTCAGTGTTTCCTATTGACTGGCTCTAGCTTTCTCCCTGCTTTAGTTCCTGGAGTTTTTCAGTCCTTGAGCACTGTGTTCTGCTTAGACCTGAACTTCGGCACTCTTTCCTGGTGCTACATGAGCAGGTGCAGGTGGATGGGCAATAATAACAGGTAACACTCTGGACCATTTCAGTCATCCAGGATACATTGATTTATTGACAGGTTAAATGAAGTGGAGTAGCAAAACAATACAGATTACATGTGAGAAGAGTGATGTCTTGCTCATGACCTCTCTGTCCTAGCTTCTGTCTGCAATGTAAGGGGAATTTCTGTGCCTTGCTCAGAGGTTCTTGCCATCTCACAGCTGGAGACCCTCTTGGTCTGCTCAGTTTTTGTTTCCTAGTTATAGTAGTCTTAATATCCAGTTGATTATATGTCTTTACCATGGGAGAATCCAAGAAACATTACCTTCTGTTTATTTTTTAAGTATTTTAGAGAAGTTATAAATCTGTTCTTTGCCTTTTGTTTGTCCTACCATCACCTGGGCCTATGCTTTCATTTGTCTCACTTCTAATTGTTTTACAGTGCCTCATCCCTAATAATTAGAGATCTGATTGAATTTACATCCCTTTATGTTGATACCAGAGAGGTAGGAGAGAAAATAAAGGACACTATACGTAACCTGCTCACATAAAATAAACCTACAGTACAAAATGGTGTTTCTTTGTAATGGCAATCATGGTCATGTGTCAGTCTGTGGGTACCTCAGTGGAGAAGTTTTATTTTATCTGAGACAGCTAAAACAATTATAACTGGGAAAACTAATGTAATTGATGACTAGGTATAGTATAGTACAGCATGAGTAACTGCTCACTCTTCCTTGCATAGTTCTTAACTTTTTTTTTTCTTTACAGATTACCCTTTATGTAAAGGTAAGCTTTATGTAAGCTCACTTGGAAAACTGGGCATTGTTTTGTTTCCAGATCTGTGGTACATACATCTGTGAGATGTCAATGCATAGTTCACAAAATACTTCAGAAAACTCATTTTAAAAGCATAGATGTGAATTCCCTCATTCAATTAAAGCTACAGAAAAAAGGAAAGCAGATTAAAGTAATAAAGAGGCTCAAAATTTAGCATAATTTTATTTGTCTATAGAACAGGAGCAGTGTGGTAATATGGCACAAGACTGCCTGTGGATTTCTTCCAACATGATCATGTTGGCTTTTGCTCTGCTAAGATTATTTGCCTTTGGAAAGCTACATATGTTTACTCTGTAATCGAAAGAAAAGAGAGTATTTAAATCAGGAATTCAAATTAGATCAGTTCAGAGTTATCCTGAGGTTGACATTCAGATGTATGTCAGAAGCTAAAAACCAAATGAAACTCTACCATATCCCTGTTACCAAACTTCAGCTCGTACTGTATCTTAATGAACACACTATGTAAACAGACACTATAACTATTCAATTTCAGTGTAACTGTGGCCCATTAAAGCTTTCAAAAATAAATAAATACATCAAATTTTATATCAAAACTCACAACTTCATTTTCCTTGCAGTGAAATCTTTTTGGTGCCATCATCACACTGCAGAAGCATTGCTGAAATGGGCAGTTGATTCTCCTCCTGTTCTCCTTTTTCCTTCTAAGTTGTCCATTGGTTCCTTGTCAGAAAAATAAACAGATGGAGCTCTGCTTAATCCCCAAAGTTGAGGAGAGGATCAGAAAGCATTGCTTGTGCAGCTGAGAGAGCTTCCTATAGTGTGTCTTTACGATTTCACAGAAAGTAGAATACATACGCCCCCTCAGGCTTGTGTGGATTTGATAGGGGTACTTTCTCTCTTACACTTTCTCTGGCTCACCGCATTTCTGGGTTTGTCTGAAATATTCTGAATATGTAGAATTCCAAACACATACACAGTGTACTCCAGCTGTCTTTTTCATGTAGATGGAAAACCTCAGGAATACTTTTAAAGTTAGTTTTAACTCTTTCTATTAGCTGTTTTAACCAGATTGTTTCCTGTTACATAATTTAAGTTTCATAAGAATATTTATGTTTTAAGTGTAGATTCATAAGTTTAATCTGTCTAAACAGATTTGTTCAATATGAGTCAGCTGGATTTAAAAATATTATTTTCAACTTAATTAAGCTCAAAGCATAGCTGTAGGAACTAAAAAGTAATTGGTTTTTTTTTTCTTAACAGTCTTTCTAAAAGTGATTTCATATTTCTGAACTTAATAAGCTTAAAAATTGCTGCATAAATATTTCTACACTATTATGGATATTTCTACAATTATTAGAAAGTTTTTTTCCTCAAAAGACTTGTGTCAAGAATCAGCTGCAGCTGCAGCACTGTACAGGACCTTGCTTTACTGTACCTAAGAGATCAGTAATGAAACTATAGGGTATTAAGCAAATACATGCAGATTTGTACAAAGGATATACAAGATTTAAAACTAGAAGTTTCAAAGAGAAGCTGCTAATTTCATATTTTTAAGGTACAGATACAATTTGCATTCTTTCATAGAAGCATCAGCTAGACCAAAGTGACCAGCATCTTCTGTAGAATATTTTTCCAGTGTTTGTTTTTTCCTTGAAATATTTAGTGTCCGAAAAGTATTCTCGGTAGTAATTTTGCAAATGCTGAAGCTGAGGGTTTTCTGAGGAAAGAAAAGAAGAAAGCTTTTATAGCATAGTTTATGGCTCTGATAATACATCCATGCTTATCTCTTTACTTCTGAACAGAACATCCTTTCAACCTTTCAAAATCATAGTAAAACAGGAATACCTTACAAAGTTCCTTTCCTGAAACAAAGATCATAATTACACCACATGCGTTTCTTGTACAAGGGCCTTTATTCTTTGAGAATAAGTCCTGTTGGCTGTCTAGGTCTCAAATGTGTGGCTCCTTGCTCTACGATACACCATATGAAGGATAATCACAACTTGCAGCTCATATCTGAAGCTGTAGAAGAGCAGAATAAACAATAATCAATGCATGCATCCATTTTATAAGATAAAATATCAAACCAGAGTAAAATACAAATGTTAAAAGCAGCTAACATCTAAAAAAAGGCTGTAAAAAAGTAGGTAGATTTAAAGTGGTTAGGGGTGTTCTCTTCTTTGGATCTCCTTTGGGGTCTGAATCTGTTTTTGAATAACAGAAAGCAGAAACATTCACATTTTCTCTATTCAACAAAACCACAAAATTTATTAAATCAAAAAGTAACTTCTTCCTTCTTTACCGAAAAGCCAAAAGTGCTGTAAGCATATGTATCACATACAAAGGAACAATTATTTGCCTTTTAAGATTATTCAAAGGTGTAGCCTAATTTGTAAAGATTTGCCAGCACAAGTTGTAATAACTAGTACAACTATTCTGATACCAATTATCAAAATTTGTCTTTGTATGGTTTTTTTACTCACACATATTAATGTTTTAGAAGGAAAAAAGTAAAGAATGTATGCCATCTTTTTCCTCTAGCCAGACTTCAGACAATCAAATGTTAGAGATGCCTGGATTCTTTGGAAGGCTGTTTTTACACAGCCAAAGCCTGATTGATACATTCCATGATTTTAATTAGATTGTCAATGGAAAAACATACTGCATAGTTGAAAATAATGTAAACAGCCCTTACATCTTCCTTGAAATGAGAATATTTTGCAGCTTTTTTTTTTCCATTCAACCATGCAGACAGATACAAAACACCAACAACTCTGCAGTTCTACTTTACTTAGTGTATCTCCATTTTTTTCTCTTTCTCCACATGTTCCCTAGGAGAACGATTAGCCCCAGTGATTTGCTGAGGCACTGCTTCTGTCTATTCATGTTAGGTCATCCAGTTGGGGAAAAGAAACAACAATATCTTCCTAATTATCATCATGGCACCTGAGTGCATAAGTAGGTGAATGATTACAAACATCAAAACATGATTTGAGAATAATTAATTCCCTAAATGAGTATTTGCAGAAAACTGTTTGCAAAAAAAATGAGCTGCAATTTGTTTGCACAAGTGTGTCAAACAACTCTGAACTGCAAACACACTAATAAGAATCTTTCAGCTTTATGACAGCTTTTAAGAAGAGAGAAGAGAGAAGAGAAGAGAGAAGAGAGAAGAGAGAAGAGAGAAGAGAGAAGAGAGAAGAGAGAA
>WYDI02028256.1:0-10864 GCA_009867235.2 Psittacus erithacus | reverse complement strand
AAGAGAAGAGAAGAGAAGAGAAGAGAAGAGAAGAGAAGAGAAGAGAAGAGAAGAGAAGAGAAGAGAAGAGAAAAAGACTTCCTTTGGAAAGGACCTCCAAGGGTCATCTAGTTCACCTAGGCCATCTAGGCCTTACTAATTCGTGACTGACCACAAGTTAAAGCATATTATTAAGGTCATTGTCCAAATGCTTCTTAAACACTGACAGGCTTGAGGCATTGACCACCTCTTTAGGAAGCCTGTTCCAGTATTTGACCACCCTGTCAATAAAGAAATGCCCAGTTTAAATCTTCCCTGCGTCCTGTCACTGGGTTGCAGAGAAGAGCTCAGCATCTGCCTCTCCACATCCACTCAGGAAGCTGTAGGGAGCAATGAGGTTGTCCCTCAACCTCCTTTTCTCCAAACTAGGCAAGCTCAAGGACTTTCCTTCCAGCCCTTTCACCAGCTTTGTTGTCCTACTCTGGACACATTAAAGTACTTTTAACATCTGTCTTCAATTGTTGGGCCCAGAACTGCACACAGTACTCAAGGTGAAGCTGCGCCAACACTGAATACAGTGGGGTAATCACATCTTTTGACCAGCTGGTTACTGTTTGATGCACCCAAGTTTGCCCTCCTGGCTTCCAGGGTACACACTGCTGACTCCTATGTAGCCTGCTGCCAAACACCACCCCCAGATCCCTTTCTGCAGGGATCTGTTGCTCTCCAGCCACTCCTCTCCAAGTTTATGCTTGTGTCCAGTGTCACTCAGCCCCAGGTGCAGAATTCAGCATTTCAACTTGTTGAATTTCAGCACATTAATCATAGCCCATGCTCCAATCTATCTATATCCTTCTGCAAGGCCTCCTGTCCCTCAAGAGAGTCAACAGCACCTCCCAGTTGGGTATCATCAGCAAACTTGCTAATGGTGCCTTCAAATCCTGCATCTATGTATTGATATATTGAACAGAACTGGTCCTGGGGAAAACTGGGGGTGACCAGTCACCAGCTAGATATAACCACATTCACTACAACCCAAACAGGATCTGCTCTTCAGCCAGTTTCTTCACCCAGTGCACCATGAACCCACTCATCCCACAGTTGAACAACTTGTCCAGAAGGATGCTTTGATGGACAGTATCAAAAGCCTTACTAAAATCCAGAAAATTATATTCACCACCTTCTCCTCATCCACTGGACAGGTGACCTTATTGACTTGTATTGTAAAGCCACGTTGACTGTGCCTGATGATTGCATTATTTTTTAAATGCTTTTCAAGAGCACCCAGTATGATCTTCTCCATAATTTTTCCAGGACCTGAGGTTAACTAAAAAGTCTGTAATTTTCTGGGTCTTCCTTCACACCCTTTTTGTAAATTGTAATAGCACTGGCTAGCTTCCAGCCTGTAGGGACCTCCCCAGACTCCCAAGACTTTTAGTAGATGATCGAGAGGCATCCCGCTATAGCATCTGCTAGCTCCTTCAGCCAAGCCCCTTAGACTCGTGAACATGCAGCCGATACACCTGCTCTCTAACAGTTTTGGTGTCCCCAAATGGAAAATCACTGTTCCTGTGCTCACGGCCTTCTGAGTCAGGGGATTGGGAAGCCCGAGGTCTATCAGTATTGTTAAAGACAGGAAAAAAAAAAAAACAAGCATTGAAGGCCTATGTTTTTATTTCATCCCTATTAGTCAGATGACCATTTTTAACAAGTATCAGTCTAATGTTTTCTTAGACCTCAGAGTTCCAAGCTCTTGCCTGTGCCCAGCCTGCTTGTGGGAGGAACAGTGTAGGAAAATGATATAACTTCAACACTATGCAAGCCCTGCTCCACAGTAGTATTTTATCAACATTGCTTAAGTTATACATTCAAACTAAAGCACCAATGGGCTGCTATGAAGGAAAACAACTCCATCCTGACCAGACCCAATATACCTACTTAGCAGCATCATACTAGGGATCTTTTCTGTATAGCAAGTGATGGTGGCTGACATACTAGGTTTTGTCTCTTCCTCTTGCCATGAAAATTGTACACAGGTTTGTGGCTTTTAAGTTATTTTTATTGTTAATGGGGATACTTGACCTTCCATGTCTTGGTAATATCAATTATCTTTAGAATTTAAAGAGATGTGGGCCTGGTGATTCTCTTATCTTTTCGCAGTGATAGCTGTAGTACTAAGCTGGCAGCACCCATGAAACCTCCTTGAAAGGACTCAATATCTGTGCTAAAGGGAGAGTTGCCATGTTAAGTGATAAGAGTCCCAAAAGTACCTTGCAGGTGTCCTGAGCCTGCATCTCTATAGTCTTCCCTGAAACGCTTCCTGAAGGAAACCTGAAAATGAGGTGACTGCCTGACAGAATACCAGCAAAAAGGAAAATATAAGCTAAGCAAAGATGTAATGCCTTTCCCACCTCCTCCTCCTCCCTGTGAAGAGTCTGGCATCTTTGCCCTCCCTTAGGGAGGCATTGGCAATCAGCTCCAATAATGAAGAAAGCATTGGCAATCAGTTCCAATAATGGCTCTTTTATTAATGGGTATGTTTTCTCCCTACAATAAGTTTCTTCCTTGATTCTGTCTGTAGGAGTCTTATTCTCCTTACCCCTTTGGCTAGCATTAATTTGTTCAGCTTGCTTTCTTCTTTTTTTTTCTCTGCCCTTTCTTTTCCCTGCAAACCTTAATTAATTCTGTATATTCTTGTTTAATAATACTTACCTACCTCAGAGGGACATTTTGAAGCTTAATTAATTATTGTTCAGATATTTTCGGTTGCATCTTTGAGCAATCCCTCTTTGCAGCTATTCTGGCAACTTCTCGTTCTTTCTACTCTTCTTTTATAGGCCTGGTAAAATCTTGTGCCTCAGTGAAGGTAATTAAAACTTTTCTGCTCTTCTTCCACATTGAAGAACCCTTCCTTGCACTAATATCTGCTCTCTCTGGGCTGTACTGAAAGGAACCTACTATTTTATTATTCCTGCTTGTTCGCTTTGCACTTGCTGAGTTTCAGAGACATTGTCCCTCTCTTAAGCCACTGAAGAAGCACTGTTCTGACTTGATACGAGGGTCCCAAGGCTGGGCTGCCCTGGAAGATGGTACCTAAGCTGTGAAGAAATTAACAAACCAGAGGCAAATGAAGCACCATTTTTAATTTCCTCAGCACTTCAGCAGTTATTTTAACCAGGTGAAACACACCTAAGGTACTACCTGTCCATTCCCAAGGACAGCTGAAGTTTGTGTGGCATTCTCAGTCTTCCTCTCCACTGCCCTCTCTGCCCCTTGGTAGCCACTGAAACCCCTTCACTCACCATCCTGTAAGACTCCTTCCAATGGCTCCTGGTGCATGTTTTCATATTTCTCTATATATTCATGTGCTGTTTTCACCTTCACACCTGCATACATCCCCCACCTCCCCCTCACCATCAAGATGAACCTGTAGGCATTTTATAGCAGAATAGAATTTATTTTGTGGCTGCAGAGAAAAAGTTGGAGCATTTCATAATGTTCCCAACCTACCCACTCCAATTTTCCAATTACCTTAGCAGGAGCTTAATGACAAAGGCATTGGTGCCTTTTGATAATTAAGGATGGTATGACTATGACCGAGAAAGGAAAAGACACTAATCTAAGACTTTTTATGAAAGTCTAAGTGAAACAACTTCTTACAACGATTAAAAAATTCTACTGACATTTATTTTTAAAATATTAGCTAATCCTACACCTCCGGTTTTCTTTGATCTAAGACATCAAAATTCCACAGAACCACTCCAGTGGAAGGGAACATAACTCCTCTAGCTGATTATATTCAAGGAAAAGAGAAAAGAGGAGGAAATCTCATCTAAAAGCTCTGACTGACTTCACTAAAACCAGAATATTTTTTTGTAGGCAGCATTGCTTTTTCATTTTTTTTCAAATTGAATTGAATTTTGAAGCCAGCACTCCCTGATTGTTCACCACTGAAACAGCTACGCTACCTTGAGTTTATTGCCTGATAAATGGTAATGTCAGGTGCTCTAAGGACACAGTCTCAGAAAATAATTGGAAGCAAACTACATTATGACTTAACAAAAATCCTAGTTCCCACATTAGCCTGGTGATTATGACAAATTTGGAACACGTAGGACAAGCCACATTTCTGAAATCATGACAGATTGTAAAAGCAATAAATTTTAACTTATGTTTTAGATGAACTATTTTTATTTTTTTGGCCTGCAGTGTATTCTGAATATTCTGTACACTTTTCATAGGCTGTATTCCCTTTGAATTCAGTAAGAGAACTGCAATGTGAGTCCAAATACTGAGTTTTGCCCTGGGTGCTTTTGGTACAAAAGTAGCAACATTTATCTAAGAAGGTATGGGATTCAGGTTAGCAAAAGAGTCTTTATAACATGGAGATGAGATATGTTGAAGCTTGTTTTGGTTTCCTGTGGGTATTTAGTCCCCTTTCCCCAGCCCAGGGATGGGGGACAGTACGAAAAGGTACAAAAGCACCTTTGTGGTGTCGTTGAGTTGATGGCCAAACGTCCTCTGATTCAAGCTACCACATCAGTTGGTATGTAAATTCTCTAAACCAGATCCTATGTTACAATAGAGTCCATTTGGTTTGCAGCAGCTCTTCTACAAAGACACTGAATGTTCATAGCTACAAAATTAATTAGCAAGAAAGTATGGACTAATATATTAATGTGTATCAGAGTCATTAATCTTTCTTTCCCCAATCTTCCCAGTGTTGTGAGAAGCATGTGTTTTTCCAGGTCTACTGCTACTTGAAAGACATCTACTAAACCAAAAATTAAATAATAAAACTAGGTGACATGCTTAAAATTTCCAAGAGTTGTTATGGAGTGCTCCTAACTCTGAAGTGCCCATCAAGTAAAAAATTTATAGTAGTCATCATCCATGCAGCATAAACTTCAAACCAGCATTTTGTTTCTTGAGTTACAGATATCTCCCTCAATTCTTGCCCAGAGCTGGACTAAACCTCCGCCATCAATCTAGCACTCACGGCTATGGCTCAATAAATACACTATTTGGAATAACTTGAATTAAAAAAGAAAAAAAGAATAGTAATTGACAGAAAATAATTTACTTTGTACAGACAGCACATTTCAATTGCAGATTTACTGCTAATCAACCTTCCTTCCTTCTCCTCTGTTGTACGTTTGTATCATTTTTCATCACAGTTGTGCTTCAGTCCTTCATGCACCCTGATTCTATTAAGAAAAAAATGATCAATGATCTTAATGCAATGCTACCCACAATATTTTTACTGTGCTACATTTCAGCTTCTTTCATATGTAAAACATTTTTTAAAATTGCTGAAAATAGTGACTTTTCCCTGTTTCATTTAGAATGTAGCAAAATTACATTAAAAGATGAAACCATGTGGCCGACTTATTAAAGTCCCTCACATTTGTGTAATTTAGACATTACATAATGTATGAAGGAGCACAACTCATATATACACATTTCAACAATAAACATTAATAACGTTATTATCTTTATTTCTATGCTTTTCCTTTAGTCGACCAAAAGCAGCTGGAAGCAAAGTTCATATCACAGTTATTTTCATTAAAGCTACCCTATTTTAAGAAAAGCCTAAGCTTTCTTCAGTGGGTTATGAATATTTTACCTTTCAGCATACACATAAATAAACAAATATATGTATTTCATATACCTGCTACTTAACAAATGTTCTCCATCTGGACAAGAAGATATTTCCAGGACATTTGGACTCATTCTGATGAATGGAGCCATTACCAGAAGATCAGGTACAAGGTCATAGAAAACAACAGACAAAGTTAGTAGGAAACTGATTTGAATTCCGCACAGCATGGGTATAATAGCTGCTTTCTCATACACATTTATATTTATTGCTTATATAGTCTATACTTTCTACAGTTATTATTGCAGCTATAGTCTATATTTTATAATGTAGAAACATGCTGCGACTGCTGATAATGGAATTTGATGTTTATATTGCAGTGAGGCCTAGAGACTATGCCACTTTGCCCTTGCAATAACACTGTCCAACTGTAAAAACCTCTACAGACTAGAATATGGAGGTAACTGGAATGTATCCAGCTTTGTTATCTGAACTCCTCTTAAATCACATTTTGTTTCCCTGAATGCAAAATGTAATTTAAAAAGAAAAAGAAGTCCAAAATCTGAGAGCCAGAGGTAAGGAAAGCAGAAGAGCTTGTATCTTTGGTGCCAGGGGTGAGGCTGTCCAGTTCATCATCTACATGAGAAACCCATAGCTGTTGACTGAAATAATACCACTGGCAAAGGTTTATTCTCAACTCAGAAAAACAATGATAACAAGGGAGGGGCAGAGTAATACCCATTCTGGTATACTTAGAAGACTCTGGAGTCCTTTTATATATGTGTGCAAAGGGAGTGTGAAAGCACAAGCTCTCCCCCAAGACACCTAGGGTAATCAATGAGGGGAAAAAAGCTGGTCAAAGTTACTGGTACACTGGGACACAGGCTACAACAACTTCCATCACCAGATATTTTTGGGAACAGATTACCTGTTAAGCATGTTTTGCATATTGTTGATCCTATTTTGGAGCACAGGAATGGACTATGTTCTTCTAACCCTATTATGACACTATTTCTTTGACAGTGTATTTAAAAGGTGACTTATAGTTCTTGGGACAAATTGTATAAGAATGGTGAGGTCATGCTGATCAAGATTCTATAGTTTAAATAGCAGAAAACACGCTCCTAGAACTGTAGCATGTGAAGCATAGGAACCAGTAGTTATTCCAGGACTAATAGATCAGTAGTGGGTTTAAGTTCTTGGCAGGGCAATGCAACACAACTTGTTTTAATTAACCCCTGAGGTTAATTAAGCAGCTGTGGGACAGGATCCTGCTCACATAGTTTATTGCCTATCCGCTGCTGGGAGTAATGGAGAGCTGGGTACCAAGAAAAACACCCAATTTTGGCTGCAGAATTGCAAATTCAGCAAAGCACATCAATCTGATCAGTTCTCATACTTTCTTGGGCATGTGTATGGAAAACACCCACCATCAGAAACAGTAGTAACAAGCAAATAATGACATGACATGCATTTAAACTCAGTGTTGATACTGTCAAAAAAACCAGCTTGCTTAGGGAACAGATCACACCAGCTGGAAGACAGCAACAGTTGTTCCCCCCATGGCAGAGTTAGAAGCAAATGCTATATAAACGGACAATAAATATTTAAAAGAAATCATCAGGATTTATTTACATGATTGAAAGTATCCCAGATCCACAGAGAGAGGAAAGAGCATATAAAAGTTTATATATTTTAAGGAATGGATTAGTGAACATGAGAATCTCTAAGACAACCAATCAAAAATTCCATAAATCAACGTTTTTCTAATCAGTCAAGTGTAGAATTCAGATAGCAGCATCTGACTCAGACCACATCTAACTACTATGGTGTGATATTCCTTCACAACTGTATCACAACAAAATCATCAAGGTTAAGCATGAAACCCCAATAATTATGTGGGTACAGTTAGATAAGAATCAGTTATTCTAGATATTGCTACAAGTCAAAGATTGGGAATAAAGCAGAATGATGTTTGCAGATTAAAGTTCACATTCAAAATGTCTAAGGACGCTGTTTCTGCCAGACAGACCTGTATTAATATGGCAACCAGACCAGAGGTGGATTTATGAATAAACATGACTAAACCTGTAGTTTATAGGTTATAACCTATAGTCCTACAGCGCTATGAAGGAACTTGATTTTTTTTTTTTTTAGCAGAGAGAGTCGCACCAAAATATCCGACTGCAGGTTTTTGTATTCAGAAGCTTAAGCTTGGTTGCTCTATCTACATTCCCTGAATTATGCACTTTAAAAAATGTTTGTACAAAAAATACTCATACATTAAAATTGTTGATTTAAGGAAAATATTTGAAAAGCATCAAATATTATGGTAAAGGCTTGAGGTAAAATGAACACCCATTACCACCCAAAAAATTAAGGCTTGGGACCAACTTCCAGGAACACCTCTTCCTATCTCCTCTCACAGGTGACTTTGACCTTTCCTTTCAGACAATGATTTGACTGTAGCATGTGTGTGTTTGTCATCTCTTCACTGTACAACCACAGTTGTACCACTGATTTGAAAGTAAAACTGAAGCAAATGGCTACAGTAGATGCAGTTTGTCTCATTTTACATGCCTTCTGCCCAGGTAAGCCTATGCTCAGATCTTTATACCAGCCAGTCATTTTTTGATGCCAGCTTTTGGTTCTAATCTCAGTCTTAATTTTCCCAAGAATTTATGGAATGAACATCAGCTAAAGTCAAGTCTAATTCCTGGGGAAGGTCACAAAACTGAGGGGGGAGCATTTGAAGAAAAGGGAGGGCATGTTACATGCTTCTGAGATCTCATTAGAAAGGATTCCAGGTGGATCCAAAACCAGTTTGCCTTAAGAAATGCTGTGAAGCCTCTGTATTTAAGCAGGAATTCTCCACAAAAGGCACTTGGAGAGCTTAAATATTCTTGGTGACCCCTACCAGCATTGCCTGGTCAGTCAGCAAACACTCTTCAAGCTGAATTTGGTTTCAAGGACAAAAGTCTATGAGGAAAGAACCCTGAAGCTACTGTGTTTGATTTTATATGAAACATACAGATATTCCAGGCATAAGTGATAAAGCAAATCACAAGATGGAAAGACTGGACCAAAAAAAAAAAGTATCTGCCATTTGAAACAACACTGGACTGTTTTTTGTTTGGAATGTACCATAGACAGTGAACCATTGGCCAAAGTAGCTGAAATTTAGGATATTGCTATGAATGTAGTCCCTCTTTATATTTGCATGAAGCAGATTTGTAGTATTTGGAGCATTGGCAAAAGCTAAAAAATTTTCTGCTAGAATGGAAAGCAGTTTAATCTTACCCATCCCTCAGGTAGAAAGCTTGAATGTTATGTAAGCTAATATTGATAGCATAAACATTACTAGGGCATTAGAATCAAAGCCACAGGAAATTCAGGACTGCATAGTTGACGTTGAAATTTAATATATGGATTCCATGCTTACCCAGTGTCAACAACAGCTACTCACATGTTTCCAATGCTTTCAGTCTATGTATGGGGTGAGTGTATAAAAGATAGGAACCATGTGGCAAACCATATACTAGCAATTTGTGCTGTATAATGGACAGAAAAAAAATACCATACACCCTGATTATTCTGATTGCACGTAAAGATCTTAGATATAAGACAACCATCAAATCTACCACAAACAGAAGATACATTTTTAGCCATGACCACCAGATCTTTTTTGGCTATATTACTTTTGGCAGCAATAATATCCTCAGTTTTCTATTGCATGAAAGTAGCAGAATATTATCATCTTAATAGATACAAAAAAATATTAACCCTCTGCAACTACAGTTAGGTAGGCATAGATAGTTAAGATATATCCACGCTGTATATCAATAGATGCATATACACTTAAATATATACACACCTTTATGTTTGCATGTATAGATACTTATTATTTAGATCTATGTAGAGAAAGAAAGAGAGAGAGAAACTGAGAATTAAGAAGAATATGGGACATAACTTAATCCTTAAAGTTTTTCAATACAGCCAGAATATTATCCACCTTCTTGAAAGGAGAAGGAAGAATTTATTCATGGGCACATTCACAGGGAGTGCTCAAGACAGTGTTATTTCTGTCTCATTAAAATTTTCACAATTTATAAAGAAAGTTCAGGGGACAAGTTTAAACTTGGAACAAATTTGCATTAACTCTCAACTTGTGTTCTCTAAAAAAATCCCTTTGCTGGTTGTTCTTATGGGTGAAGTATACTGATTCTTTGCTCTGAAAGTTTGTCCCCATCTTGTTGCTCAAGCTTTTACTGGAGAAAATGCTCATACTTTCTGCATCCTGCTTGCAATTCTGTTTGCTCTGGATTTTACGTAACAGATGCTTTGCTCCTTTTCATATAATGACGGATTAATGGTGTAAAGATATTAAAGCAAACTGTCAAAATATTAGAATGTATTAGTTTTGAAGCTTTTAAGAGAAACTGGACTTTTAAAGTTGTCCTGTACGACAACATGTGTCAGACAGTGACAGGACCAAAATTAATGACTAAGTAGTTAATATCCTGAATGGCAGAAATGTAGCAAGACTAGAAATAATACCTTACAGACACACTTCCATTGCTACAATGTGAAATGTACCTAGAGGTCAAACCTTTTAAAAATGAAAACTTCAAAGAACTCGATATCTGTTTAGTTACCTAAGGACATTGAACAATTTTCAAAGCACTCATGAAATGATGGCTTGATGAAACATGCTGAAAATCTGAGAGAAAAGCAATTTCTACCATCATTAGGAAATGAAGACTTAGGCTTATTTTTTTAAAAAAAACCTTGGACATAGTGTCCTATCACAATTTACAATGTAGCAAGATCATTATTGTCTGGACAGCAAGTGTAGGAAAACGGTATTTTCCCATGGTACTTTGCCCATTTGGCCAAAGGAGATTTTCCTGTATCTTAGAACCACATTGTATAGACAGAAGTAGTTGAACTGTGGAAATAATGATTCACAGATGTCTGAGAATTTGTTTCAGACACTGGGGAAGATACATAAAATGTGCATTGTGTGAGCTCTACTAGCCTTTTCCCTAATGGCATGACTTAAACTTCTGAGTACCTAGCATTTTTTCCTAGCAATGCTTTTAGTATAGGTTATACACTACTATATTCAACCATATTATACTTTGTTTTTTATTCGTCACATGTGGTAAGAACACAAAGGCTCCATTGTTGCTAAGCTTAAACTTCCTCCCTATTACCACAATACCTACAAACTGTGATAAAAAATATATTTACATTTATATTTTTTATTTTTAAAAATATAAATTT
>WYDI02028253.1:0-12698 GCA_009867235.2 Psittacus erithacus | reverse complement strand
AAGTTAGAAACACAGTGCTGCACCAGCCACTAAGAAGGAGAAAAAATGACTGCTACTGCTGAACCCATGACATGCTGAAATTCGTATAGCTATCTTCTGCACTTCTCTGGTAATTTTAGCAATTTATTTAGGGAAGAAAATAGAGGAAATACAAGAATTTCACTTCTCATGTTCACCTTACAAACATCCCAATCTTAATTGTTTAAATGGTCCATTTCTAGATGGAATTACCTTTCCTTTTACTACTTGTGACATTCAAAAGAGATGCTTCGTCTCTCATAACCTCAATTATGATGCCAAACAACAAATACAAACTTCAAGTTTGCAATCTGCCTTCTGCTTCCTTGAATTTTGCATCTTCCAAGATGTGTGGAAAGAAAGAGCAATTATTTCTTTTTGCTTTGACATAAAGAGCAATCAAGAGTGTGAATAACAGCCCATATAGAAAACCTTAAAATAAAGCAATTTATGTTCAGAGCAAGTGTACATTTAACACTGGGCATTTAACACAAGGGGCATTTAATACTGGAGGTAATTTGCTTTGGGCAAGTTACTATTTTTTATTCTGCTTTAAACATAATTATTTTGCACACTTTCCTTCGAAAATAAACACAGAATAAAAGCATGTTTGGATTCTTGCTTGGGGATTTTTTAGGGAACTTTGAGGGGTTTTATTATGTAAATAAATTAATAATATTTTACAGTTACTCTGTCAAAATATCTCTGTGTTCTACATATGTTAATAGAAAGATGAAAAAGTTCTTGTCAAACTCTCATTCTTTTTTCAAAACGTGCAACTTGATGGAATCTTTTGAAGACAGTGAGATTGAAACAACATTTACTCAGTGATGGAGTGCAGTGGAAGACTTAACTATATGCTCCATATAAAATTGCACTAATGTAGTGATAAAGCTGCATTCAAGAATGCCAAAGCTGCCTGTACAGACTCTGTTCAGCGCCCATATGCTTATAAATGATGCAATCTGTATGTGTAAACTTTTTTTCCTTGCATCTGTGCCTTATTCACTGCAGGAAAGAGACTCTATATCCTTACTGAGTGACTATTTGATATGCTGTTTTATCCCTATTGTCCACTGTAGGGTCTCCTTCCTTATTAACTTCACACTATTCAAAATATTCTGAAACCAAAATCCCCAAGTTCCTTGCAAGATGCTTAGAAGCAAGGGTTTTTTTTAAATACAGTGATGCTAATCACTGTATATCTATTTAGCAAACTCAAAGTGTTTAAGTAAGAGGGTGGGGAGGTTCCTCCATTTTTTTAGCTGAGACCTGGAGTGTTGGTAAATTTAAGATGCAAAATAACTACAAATACTCAAGTGCCTTATGTGTACACTCCACATATTCAGAACCCGCTCCCACCCATTTCAAGTGTTTCAGTGATCTCAAGTAAGGTGTTCAGGAACTCATACTCACCAGCTTTGAGAAGCCAGGAGCAGGGACCTGGCTAACTCCACAAAGCAGAGGCAGTGATGGACATCAAATCTAGATCTTCAGGCTGGCATTAACAACTGGTGCTTTTTTGGCGTCTGATCTGTGCTTCGGTTGCCATGCAACTCCCATGGTTGACAGAGAGGGATCATTGCTACCTACACTGAGCTCACTTATGATGTACTCTTTCCCATATCACTAGCTCATAGTTTTCAGAGGCATTAGATGTTAAACCAAGTTAGAGTTAAATTTTTAAATTGCTTCTACAATCTGCTTAAATTTAGGTTGACATAAGTTTGCATTGAATTTTAAACAGGCATATTTTGAAGTGAAAAATTATTCTCTGTGAATTTTTTAAGTTTCATTTAAATTAAAAATCTGCATATAAGTCTCTACTTTTGCAAGAATAATAGAGAGCATGTTCTCCAAAATGACAGTGCTTACCGCCTGAACATAGAGTAAACTGCAAGATTCATCCAGCTCACAAGTCTTTCTGCACAGAAGTTCAAGGTCAGACAGCTGAAAAATAAAAACTTGTTCTGCAATACTGTCTATAGTTTTGGAGAACAGTAACATAGACAAAGAGGTTAGAACCAAGGCAGACAGACAGTGTGAAGTCTCAGAGCCAGGAAAAGGTTTAGTAGAAGCAGGAAAACTAGTATACCAGTGCCCATAGCATCAGGAAATTTGTGGGTACAGTGCAGGACTAGCGTGTGGTCTCTGATGAATACTGCTGAACAGGAGCTCATGCCCCAGGAATCACTCACTGTGAGAGTAAATCCAAGTTTATGAGGATGCTTTACAGGAAAACAGGCTGAAGACATGTAGGCCATTAACTTCAAGAAAATATTGGAAGAAAACTAGCTTCCACAAAGAAAAGATAACTTCATTGTAATGATTTATGAACTGTAAGCAGGTGAAGACAAAGTGAGATCAAGTGCTAGATATCAACAGTCAGATACATTAAAACTAGAAAATGGGATTTTTCCTTGTCAATCGTCAGAAGTAATAATTAGCAATTTAAGAAGTTTCCTCAGGATTCAGCAGCTCTCAGAGTCTAACTCAAATACTGCTCTCAGCCATCACTGATCAGCCTAAAACAGCAGCTACCTTATGACCCGTTAAGCAGCACTAATGAAAGTAAGGTGTAATCGTGCCTCTTGTCCTGAAAATCTATAAAGTCTATGCTAATTTGCAAGCAAATCAAATGCATATATTTAAAAGTAGTGTCAAAATCAGCTCTTTTGAACATTTACAGCACAGTCTCATGCCACTTTCCAGAAAGCTACAAAAACATGGATTAATGCAGATCTTTCAGGTTTTCCCAAAGCAGGAAACTTGCAGAATCTTCAGGCATTTGAACACAAAGAACAGAAGGGCAGATTTGTGGTGTTAGCTGTAATTTCTTTCCAAGACAACATTACTGCCAGCCTGCGGGTCAGACTATTCTTGGTGCTTCTGTCCTCCTCTTCCACTGTTTTACCAGCTTAGATTCCTACCTGTTAACTCTGAATTCACTATGGTGATTTAATGGCATCACTAGGGCACCTATTAAGTCTTAACAGGCATGCTGGACTTTTCCTGGCTTGTGACTGTAGCTATTTCCACGTAGAAATACAGGACCTGGCCTGTGGCCAGCTATTGTCTCAGACACAAAAATTGGAATATTTTGTAGGACAGAAAACAATGTAGCACAAGACCTTCACGGGGATAAATGTGTCACAGCACTTCATTGAAGAGAAGATATTAAACAATACTGAAAACAGCTACAGCATACATGGGGTAAGTATGGTCAGTTTATGAAGGAGGAAAATACCTCTTTCACAGCCGGCTTCTGCACAATCTCTGGTTGCTAGGAGCTATTTTGTTCTGACTAGATAAGACAATAAATAGCTCCTCATATCTTTCCTAGAGCTGTCAGCACTGGATAATGGCAGAGATGAGGTTACAAACCCTTCCCCTGGTTCAGTAGCACAGGTTCCATGTCTTTTCCAGTCTGTGAGGAAAGAAAATTGTTAATCTGGAAATTGTACCAGTGTATAGAAACATACTGGATATTTTTTTCTATAGCAGTATACCTTATTCTAGGCTATTACCTGTATTCTATAATATAGGTATACCTACAGGATACCTCATTTGTAGATTAATCACTGACTGTTCAATAAATAACAGACAACAGCATAAATTAAACCAGAGGAAGAAGGTACAGGAAAACATTATTTTAATGATTCCTGGTAGCATTTCATGGCCAATACCTACTGAAGTACATCTCCTTCACCACTTCATTAGACCAAAGCCTGCCTCCTCATTAGAGACATCTCATTCAAAAAGAGCAGTCACGAGGGAAATACAGTACAAATACCTCTATTTGCCACCCATAGGGCTGCCTGGAAAGACTCCTGCTTGCAAACAAGAAGTGACATATTCTCCTCCAACACTTCCACAGCCGCAGTGTGTACCTGCTGGTGTTTATTTGGTTGTAAGATATTAACTGGCAGCCAGATGTGTATGGTGAAAATAACAAAATTTAAGATGCATACACAGTAACTCTGTGCAAAAATAAGATACAATTTCTCCTCAGAACAGTCTTGCAGCTTTGAAACATGCTACACTGCTGAATGCCATATGGCCTGCTTTTTCACTTCTTTACAAACTTTCTCAAGGGATTATTCTGATAACCGGCATCATGTGGGGATGTGAATATTTCACATATGTAATACTATCGGGTGATGCATTCTAAGTGTACTATCAGTCATCATGGCTTTTATTACAGCAATCAATATTTTATACCCTTACATGATGTAATATAACTGCGCTTCCCAATTTACAAACCTTGGGCTGGAAAATGGTACATTTCTTTCACAGTATTGACCTACATTATGAATGAAGCTTTAAAGTACATGTCTAAACAGAAGAAGAAAAATGGGCTTGGGTTTGTGCTACACAAGGCTCTAGCCTTGAATTGTCAGATGGCGTTTTGTAGGAAACAGTACTGCCTCTTTTGTCAGTATACCAGGAAAAATATCTTTCCTTTCAAGACAGTACTGAAATTTAATTAGCTTAAAAATGAATTGTTTTGAGAACCTGAATTTTAGAATTTAGAAATAGTAACTACTTTGTTGTACCTAAACTGTATCACATCCCCTCTCCCTTTGTTTTTTTGAGGCACTGAAAACAGGTACATTTAAGATATCTGAAATCTCTTTGCCATCTCTTTAATTTTCAGTCCATCACCACTTCTCTTCCTCTTTTGGTATAGTTTAAATCCTTAGCACTTAGAAGCATATATTGCTTTTCAGCTGGGAATGAGAAAATGGCTTTCCAAATTTCTTGAGAATTACTCAGCCCCCAGCCGACACATTTGGCTCATGTCTCTTCCTGCAAACCCCAGAGCTCAATTAACACATAAGGCTTCCCGCACCTAAGGCTGGGGTCTCTGACACATTCTTTCCACCCTCAAATTTGACACATACTTCTGAAGTTTTGTTGAAGTACTCCATTTATATTATTCTATTCACATGAGCACCTTTTAAGGGTGATGCAAATCATTACATTTAACGCTGATAACTTTATGGATCTGGGTTTAAGGTGATCTTAACATATAAGGAAGGCTTATATCACATTTTTGTAGGAAAAAAATTGCTTTCTCAGGTTGAGATATCAGTGATACAGCTGGCAATAAAGATCTGTATGAATATAGAAGGGAGAATGGTAGAAATAGAACACAAAAGGACATAACCTAAAAAGATGCAATTACTTGGGGATCCCTAGCCCTCTTGCTCACAGAAACATAGCGAATAATCCTGCTTCTGCAGACTCATGGCTCTGTTCCTGAAGGGCTAATATTTTGTACAATTCACCCAAGTGGGTTTATCAGTGGTTGTAAGACATGTTAGGACGCTTCTTTTGGATGTGTTTGTTCACAGGTCTTATGCTGGGTGTAAACAGGATATACACAACATAAAAGCATAAGGCAATTACCCACTGGCTGGCACACATGAAACACAGCTGGGATTTAGTGAGCTGCAAGGCAAAGTGCTAGTAGTGTGCTGACCAGCCCAAGAAGGCTCTGGGGGCCAGGCAGGCATTAGTGCCACAGGCAGGGTGGACTCTGGTGGTACACTCGGCCCCACAGAGAGGTGCCTGTTGCCCACACATTGGCACTGGTGGCTCAGCCTGGAGACTGCCACCCAGATGTCCTCTGTTTTGTCTCTCAGATTTCTAGGCTGGTGTTTCTGTTCTTGAATCCTTGACTCATCAGTGATCACACCTCAACAACCCTGCTTCTCCATCCAGCCTTACCTTTCATACTGCTGTGAGGATGCTTTCACCCAGTCAGCCCCCACCATGGTGTGGAGGAAACTCAAAGGAGGGATTGCAGAGGGGGATTTTCACAGGCAGCCAAGGCGCTCCTTGGGACGTGATTGCCTCTTTTGCCCACAGAATAGAAACAAAGGAGGCATTTCCTCTGTCAATCTTCTTCAATTTTCTTTCACAGCCGGCAAGTGCTTTCTCCATAGCCACCTTGCCCTGGTGGACAAGTCACAGAGGAGGGTGGTCACTCTTAAGCACTAACCTATGTTACCCTTAAGATTGGCAAGTTGCAATTTATCCTTCTGAGCACAGCTCAAAGGCAGAGGAAAATCTGCCCACACATCATTAAGGTCTGTGAGGTGGACACAGCCACATGAACATTGTTAAGGTGAAGACTTTTTCCTCTGCTGTGAATAACAGCATTTTCTCTGCAACAGAGAGCTGTGTGAGTGGAAATGCCAAATGACTCAGCTTCCTTATAGAATTAACTGACCAGGAGCCACCCCTGCTTGCGTACACCGGATTTGATCTACCTCTCTATTAAAATTTGGTTCCTGGTGCTTAGCATAAAGGGATTTGCGTAGTTAATATCCCCCTGAGCTCACTCACAGATCTGAAAACATCTTCTTTTAAAAATACAGTATACTTGTATTCTAGACATTCAGACTTTGGACTAAAGCAACAAGTACCTGAGATACAAAGTAATGAGCTACTGTATTTTAAACAGATGATTTGGGGCTCCTTCTTTCATTTTGGAACACACACAAGGTGTACATCTGATAACAGCAGAGTTTTTAAGTGGTCATGATTGATGTGGTTTATAACAGAAAGCTTTTGTCAACAGTGAAGTCAAACCCAAAGGAAGAAGGAAATGACACTGGCTAATCACAAGCTTAAGGCCTGGCTTGACCAGACTGGATGCTTTAGAAGAACAAATTGACCTAGAGCTGATGTGGATTAAATTGAACTTGTGTAGAAGGGCACACAAGCACAAGATCCATGCAAATTAAACTTGTTCCTTTTGTAATTATACACAAACTATAACAGTAAGGTGACTGTTGCAGAGCATCTGTGAATTTTGCAATGGTTTTTACAGAACAAAAAAACCCAGACATACATTATTTTGGAATACAGTCTGACCCAGTTTAGGACTTTTCATATAGCAGTGTACTGCACTAAATTAAATTAAGTGTGATGCTGGATCAAAGCCAAGTATTAAGGCAGATGGTTGGCTGAGGGTTTGTGTGAGACACTGCATTCCAGTTTGTCTTCACAAAATGTACAACTGAGCCATTTTAATCTGTGGGATCAGCTGGATTGCTAGTATCACTGGTAAGATTTATATAAATATGGTACAATTAAGAAAATATTACACAAAATGTTAAAGATAATCTGTCTTTCTTACTCTATTTCATGCCTTATTTATGCTGAAATCTTTTCATGTTTTCTTTTGGGAACAAAGTGAGCATGAATACAATGCTGCCACCTAAGAGCAGTTTATGTTGCCTTAATAATTAGCTAGAGAAGATAACAGTTATGATTTAACCTTGAAAGGTTAAGTGAGACAGACTTGCAAAGGAGCATGGTCTGCAACCAATCAAGTGAAGAAAGGCCACCCTAGTGAAAAGCAATTCAACTGTGAAATTCAGTAGCCTCCTAGAGCTGTTTCAGGTGCTAGGGTTAAAGTTAAAAAGAGTGCAAGCTGTAAATGAACATGCGTGTTGGATTTCAGCCTGTAACGCCTTTCCTGGAAGGCAAATAACCTTTGTGCGGCTGTCAAGTTTGAAGGGAAACAAGACTCTTGTTCTGTAAAAACTAACCCCCTGCTTTGGCCGTTTCCTGGCCATGGACCTACATGTTCTGGGGGTAAACCTCATTATGACCTTGGCAGCTTTTCTAATAAGCTTACAACTTATCTTTAATTGAGACACCTTATGCAGATTAGTTGTTAGAAGAAGACAGATTAAGCTGGAAGACTTCTGCAATAGTATTACATCATTTTTTCACTCCAGTAGCCTTCTTTTTTTTTTGGGGGGGGTGTGTGGTGTGGTGTGTGGAAATCCCAAACACACAAAAGAATTGAGTAGTAGAGTCAGGTATTCTCTATATACATGACAAGTAAATCCAGACATTTTTCTTTTCAGGTACGTAAGACAAAAGATAGGTAACAATAGTCTAGGGTTTGGAATAAAGTTCTAAGTCTGTACTAAATTCTGCAGAACCTTTTGGACATTTAATATCTTACTTTTTTAAGTCTGGAGGGACAGTGCAAAGAAGAGTCCTATTTTAGGTCATGATAAGTCAATCTCCCACTCCATATTAACAGCAGTATTTCATGTATGGAATTAATATTGTGGAATTTTGTTAGCCAGGTTCATATTTCACATTCAGGCCAGTAAAAATTTACAGTAGTGCTGTGTGGTGCTGCTAGTTTAAGTGTGTATTCTTCCAATCTACCATGAAAAATGATGCATGCTAAATAACCACCTTCCAAGAAATAAGGGCACACACTAAGCACAAACATCTCATGCCAAGAATGCTACATATGCAGCAAAAAAGCAGCAGCTGGTTGGCATGTGGTAACCACATAATTTTGATCAACAAATCCTATGGTGTGCTGTTTTCTTTGTTGCTAAACCCCTGATTTTCAGTGATGATTCTTTCTGAACTGCTTCAAAGACTGCACTAACAATATCACATTTTTTACCAAAAAAAAAAAAAAGTATTTGTATCTGACTTTTTATAATAACAGAAGAATTAAGGCCATGTTTTTCATAGTTATGAAGTATTTTACAGAGACTAAACAAATTCTATATATGATACTATTAAAAATAGCCAAGCCATCCAGAATGTAAGATAATGCATTCTTTACTAGGTGCCAAAGCTGCTGAGCATTTCATATTTTGAAGCACTTCTTTCAATCTACAGTTAGTTTATTTAAGCAAACAAGAGGTCACATCTCAAATGCTTTACATCATGATAACCTTAGAAACATTAAGATCAAAGAAATATCCTTAGACTAATTTATGAGTCACTGTGACTCTTATACACCCTGCAACAGTTTGGATAACAGAGCTTGTGAAGGAAGTTGTTCAACTTAAACTAACACAACAGACATACTTAAGTAACCTGCATATATATTTGCAAAATTGACACTGATGATTCCTAGTAACCACTTGCTCTTTTCAGACAGCTTCAGACAAACAGATCTGCTTGTATCCTAAGTTTTCCCTCAAAAACAGTCTCAAATCTTAAAATTGCCACTGCAAAAATATAAAAATAAATTAACCCTCAACTGCAGTCTGAGTTGAACTGTAAAGGAATTACTCAATGAGGAATTAACTTGTCGCTTCCCCAGATCAGATGAAAAGTCTATGGGCAGTGTAGGAGGGAGAATTTCACCAAAAGACTCTCCTCTTCTATGTGCTCTGTAATGACCTTTATTGTGGTTCATCCAAAGTCTTCCTAAGTTTTACACACATTAATGAATATTAAAATTTTTAAGAGAGTTATAATTCAGTTTACTGATATGCAAATGGTACTGTAAGCTTGCAGCACACTGACTTTGTCAGAGAACAAAAATATCCTACTTTTTGAAATACACCCCAATTCTTACAGGTAGGTACATTGCTGCAAATGCTATGATAAGAAATTCTTTAAACATTACTAACCAATAATAGGGAAGCAAACTGATTGTAATTAATTCTTTATTAAGTATTTTTATTAATAAGTATTGTTCCTTGGGCCATGCATAACAACACTGTAACAATTGTATCTATCACAGCATTACAATAGGAACTATCTGAAACCTTGAATTTTTGCATTTCATGAACAGTATTTACTGCTACTGCACTTTTACTGAGATTCAAACCAGTTCTTCCTGATAAGTCAGGCTGATAAAGCAATCCACCTCCAAAAACAGTCAGGCAAGATTCTGGCACAAACTGCAGTCTTAGCTGTAAGTTACATTACGCCAGGGTATGTCACCAGTGAAGACACATTACCAAAATTTGTGCTGCAATTTCAATTATACCTGGGAAGAGAATAAAGTAATTCATCATCCAGCAATTATTTAGAAGCAAGACAGTAAATAACAGATGTAGTTACAATCTTATTTCTTGTTATTACTGGAAAAAGATATATGTTCTCTTCCTAAACAGAATCAGTCATGCTTATAGTAAGAGCATCGTTTAAAACCAGAAACACACCGGTTTGCCAATGCATAGAATAAAAACAGTCAATTGTGTGGACAGGCTATGCTAGGTGACTGATCTGTGACAGTTCAAGCTGTCATTCTTTGCTATCCATTCTGCCCATTTATTCTGGATAAATGCCACAGAAACAGAATGGAGTGTGTGCTGAAGCCTCAGCTATTCCATTTTCATCTAAATGCCAGACTTTACACCAAAACAGATAAAAGGGAAAACCAGTATGTGTCTGCCAACACCACTGCAACAATGGCAACATGTAGCAGAGAAGTATAAACAGTCATGCAAACAGTCTGAAGCTGCTACCATTGTGGTAGTTTCTCCCATGAACCGTCATCCCTCTGAACACAAATGAGACTCTGCCTTTCAGAAGGCACATTAATAAGAAGTGCCACAAAATGTGTAAGAGGTAACAGCCTTTGCATTTTCAACAATGTGTAAGGTCAGGGCAAACCTTCACTTTGACTCAAACATTGAGTCAAAACTCAGACCCACACCTGCCAGACTGACATCTTACATAATCAAACGCATACATTTACTCTAATGCACAAGTGCATTAGAATCTAGTTAAAAACACATTATTGTTTTAGGAGAGTGACTACTAAACTGAGCCATTATAAAAGTTATAACTCTTCCTTTGCACAGACTAAAAGCTGTAGAAGATATGAGAAGAACAGACATGCATATTTACTCATGATGAAAACATGGTTTTGTACTACTAAGTCACAATTCTTTTTAAAGGGATGAAGTACATTTCTAGTCTTGCCTGTAGTATGAAAATAGTGTCCCAGGATTAATACAGGTTCATATGAAAACTAAGGAGAAACGTAAGTAAAAATTATTTATATAAGGTACTGAAGTACCAATCCTTAAGGATGAAAATTCTCCTCTACACTTCCAATGCAGAGGGCTCCTCTTCAACAGGGTATTAAATAAACTTTCTTATTTACTGTATGTAATTCATGGAACACCAGGAATGATGACCTTCACTAGAGAGAGAAACTCACAAAGGTACAAGAATGTAAATGTTTCGTTATACCCTTACATCTCAAACCTGTGTGAATATTAATACAAATTTAAGCCTTTAAATAAAAATACAGTAGCATATCCAAAGAATCAAAAACCCTTCCGCAGTTTCAGAATCAGCGTAGTATGGACAGGCATCACCAAGCAATGCTGCATTTGAAACTGCAAATCCTGGTCAAAATCTGTCTCCTGATTGAGAATCATTAACAGCTTTCTTTCTTGAATCCTTCTACCAAAGGCACACTTCCCCTCCAAAATACAGTTTGATTTGCAACAGTAAACATTCGCAAAGTTCTCATCAGTTAAAAACCTGTGACAACTTAGAAGTGTTATTCTTCATACTTTTAAAGCCCTTGCACATACAGCAGAAAATGCATGCCACAATTGGGTCACATAAAGTAAAAACAATTTGGGAAAAATATTTTTCATTGCAAAACATGTCAGTTCTGTAAACAACAGGGTACAGCTCCATTTCCCTATTAGATCTTAGTCTAAGCAGAGGCAAGAGATGATGAGAATTAGTAGATGACAGGGGATGAAGAATTGTAAATCTTATGCCTGACAGCTTGACTTTAAACAGTCACAGAACAATTATTTGGGCCGGAGGAGACCTCAGGAAGTTATAGTCCAATCTCCTTCTCAGAACAGGTTTAACACTGGATTGAGACCAGGCAAAAGATGTTTAAACCAAAATGCACCTTCCCTCTTAGAGCATTTGAATTGGGTATATAGTTAATGTGCCCCCAGTAAAGTGAATGCTTTTTAACTACATGCATATTGAACAAGAAAAATGGAGCAACTGGGTAGCTGGACAGTGTACGTATCTAACTGGCTCTGGCAGTCAGGTACACTTACAAAACCCAAACCTCCTTGTAATAATCCATGCCTATTTAAAGGGACTGAGTTTTATACAGCGTACAGTTCTTATAAGCACAGGCTGTATTGATCAGGGTATAAAATTCCTAAATTGAATTCCTAAACTGAAATCACTTAGTACTGTGGCAGAACAATATAATCCTCAGAAGCAAGAAACAAGTGAAACTATTCATACATCCCTTTTTCATTTTTAGTGTAGTAATTATTGTATGGTTTCAGAGCAGGCACTACATTACCTCAAACACAATTGAGTATCTTTGAAACAATGTGAAAAACCACGTCTTCACCTCAGTATAAAGACATACATATAGAGACCCATACATAAATTAACTTAGAAAATCTGTACATAGGTATTTTTCAGGAAGCAACTCAAAGAACTATATCACAAAAAGAAAATCTGTACTCTGACACACCATAAATTATAATTAATTTTTCTGAAGACAGGGTTTAAGGACATAAAATGCCATGCGGTGATACTTAGTAGAAAATGAACTGGTAAATATATATTCAGTGCTAAAAGAAAACACAGAACTCCTTAAATGAAGAAAATGCCAATTTATCAGAAATATTTATTGTCTTTGAGCTAGGCACGCCCCAGTTATCTGTGTGTCCTGGGTTCAGCAGTAGCGGTCATTTTTATCCTTCTTAGTGACTGGTGCAGTGCTGTGTTTCTGACTTTCGGTCTGGGAACAGTACTGACAATACCGATGTTTGTAGCTACTGCTTAGAATGTTTACACTAATCAAGGACTTTCTGAGCCTCATGCTCTGCCCTGGGAGGAGGGAAAGCCGGGAGGAAGCAGGGGCAGGACACCTGACCCAAGCT
>WYDI02028251.1:0-11705 GCA_009867235.2 Psittacus erithacus | reverse complement strand
CCCTCTGGCAGCTCAAAGCCCACTGTGCAGTCCAACAGTTGAAGATGGGGTTATCAGACATCAGTGCGGGGTGGAGCAGGTCCCTGGGGGTCCCTCTGTGGCTGCTTCCCTGGGCACATGGTTTCAGATCCAGCTCAGTGCTGAGACCCCCAGGAGCGGGGAGCAAACCCCAGGCCCCTTCCCACATCTCAGCTCCACGATTTAAGCAGCCTGCAAAGGGAAAGCTGCTGCTTGCTCTGCTCTGCACTGACCTTCTGGGATGGGCTCTGTGGGTGTCAGGGTCCTACTGAGAAGGGACTGAGCTGACAGTGAGCACCCAGGTCTGCAGGGCCCCCGTTGCCCTCCCCATTGCCCTGGGGCACAGCGCACGCACCAGGGTGAGGGGAACAGCCCCAAGGCAGCCAGCACATCTCTGCTGAACAGCCCCAGCGCTGGAAGAGAACTCAAACCACCAGAAGCAGCAGCCAAGCAAGTGGCTTTGAGACAACTTCCCACAGTACCAGGCTGCTCCCACCACCACAGTGCTTCCCTGCACCAGGCTCCGCAAGTCCTCCTGCCCCCATGCTGCTCCATCACAAGCTTTCCTCACCATGATGGCTCTGCCTCACAGACCCCACACCACCCCACAACCCCTCCGAGGCACCTTGCTGGGACCACAGAGCACAGAATGTGCTCAGTGTGCCAAGGCTCTACCTGCTCCCTCCAGCCTTCCGCAGTGGGGTACGGATGGGCAGCATGAGCAGGAGTGGGAGAGATCCAGGCTGGGTGCTTGTAACCACAACAGAGCAACCCTCTGACAGCTCATGGAAGAGGATCTGCTCCCTGTGGGCTCAGGCAGGACATGCCTGTGTGATGAGAGCTGCTGTAACCCCTCCAGGTGAGCAAAGCCCCCTGCTTTGGGGTGCTCAATCCCAATCTAACGTGGCTGGTTTCATGTGGGGCTCAGCTTTGCTATTGTGCTGGCCAGGCTCAGCACGGTGTCAGCAGCTCCAAGCAGCAGCAGCATGGCAGGAGGAGCAAGGAAGGATAGGGAGAGATGGTCACACACATGCAGTGCACAGGGAGGAAACTCACGGATACTCCTGACGGAGGCCCGGGACGGCTTGTCGGATCGGAAAGAGGAGGAAGCTGCTTCCAAACAAAAAGAGACATGCTTAAACCAATGTGAACTGGAGAGAGGGAAAGGCAGGGCCCAAGGGAGGAGCTGTTAGGACAAACAGTGGCCCACATGCTGTGTTAGGAACCCGCCTGTCTCGCTGGGACCAGGGAGGGATGAATGCAGGGATGGAAGATGGGGAGGGAGCAAGAGATGCTTCAGTTTTCCTGGCTGCCACTTGACTGGGCACCATAGGCAAGGCTGGAGACCCCACTGGGACATCCCCAAAGCCAATATAACAAAGGCTGCTGGGCCCCAGGAGAAAACAGCTCCAGTCTAGAGGCATTGCTGACAGAGCCTCCAGCTTGTTCACGTACAGCTGAAAACCTCATTTCCAGGCACAGTGGTTCCCCTCCATCCCCAGGAGGCTGCTCCAGAGGCACTTGGGTGTGCACACACATGGGACAACTTTACCTGAGACTTTGGGGGTAGGATTGCAAGAGAAGCCCCCATTAGATTGGTCAGTGTCTGCAAAGTCGTATGTCTCCCTGGGCTTGGGCTTGTACTCCCGCTTGGGACGCGAGGAGGCCTCCCTCATCCTGCAAGAAGAAATGGGGATAACTTGAGACATGGAACAGTGTGATGAGATCAGCGTGGTATCTGCTCTCCTTGGGGGCTACGTGGGTTTGTGGACAAGAATCTACACAACCCTCTTGTGCTCAACGTGGATCCTACCCAGGGCTTGGGACCTTGCCCTTCGAGAGGGCCACATGGGGCAGGCTTTGCTCTGGAGCTGTCTCAGGCAATCCAGGCCAGCAGAGGCCACTCGTGCTGCACTTGGAAAGCTCCCACTTGGCAGGATCCTCCCAGCTCTTAATTCAAATCAGACACAGGATGCACTCAGCAGCTTCTGCAGCACCAAACTTCCCACCAGCACCAAAGCACCCTGAGGAGAGGCTGCCCTGGCCCTGGCCACCCTGCACCAGGCTCCACAGGGAAGGCTTAATGAAGCCACCTCTCCTTCCCTGGCAGGGCGCAGGGAGATGCTTGCTCATGAAGGCAGAGCAGCGAGAAGACCACTGCTGCAAGTGCTGGTTTCTGTTAGACAGAAGGGAGAGTGGGGCTTGCTGGCAGTGGAGGGGTCTGGTGGCCGGCACACAGATGCCTGCCTTTAAGGACTTGGTGCTGGTGCTCTTCCACCAGCCTGTGGCCACCACAGACATCCTCCAGCTTCTGGTCTTCAGAGCAACTGGGAGGTCTTGACATGGACCTTTGTGAGCCACGACAATGGCCAATGTCCAGGAACCCTCCTTAACCACAATGAAACCAATGGCACAAAGGCTGTAGGCGAGCCAGTTCCAGGTGACAGCAGGTGACAGGTATGTCCAGCTTGTGACATCTGAGCCATCTGCTCAATGGCATGATGGAACCTCTGACTCCAGCTGGGCTTGGCCAAAGGCTCAACACCCACAGTGCAAGGAGCCGTGAGCCCTGGCACGAAGGGGATTCACCCTTCTCCACTCCTGCCACATTCCGCTCCAGCCTCCTTGGGAGCAGCACAACCTGGCTCAGGCAGGGCTCAGCCCAATGCCCATGGTACAAGCACTGAGGGCTTGTTTCAGATGTCACAGTGTTACTGGCATTGAAATCAGGTTGTGCAGCCTGGAGGAGGTCTGGATTGAAGCTCAAGTGGCTGCAAGAAGCAGCTTTAACACCAGGGGACAGAGCCCTTAGAGCAGCTCCAGTGCCTAAAGCAGCTCCAGGAAACCTGGAGAGGGGCTTTGGACAAGGGCCTGGAGGGACAGGCCAAGGCCAATGGCTTGAACCTGCCAGAGGGGAGACTGAGATGAGCTCTTAGGCAGAAGCTCTTCCCTGGGAGGGTGCTGAGGTGCTGGCACAGGGTGCCCAGAGAAGCTGTGGCTGTCCCATCCCTGGCAGTGTTCAAGACCAGGCCGGACACAGGGGCTTGGAGCAAGCTGCTCTAGTGGAAGATGTCCCTGCCCGTAGCAGGGGGTGGAGCTGGAGGAGCTTTGAGGTCCCTTCCAACCCCTATGATTCAGAGGGAGGGTCAGGTATCCACAGACAGGGCTTTGGTGCCTCCAGCACTCACCTGCGCTTGAGCTTCTCGGCGAGCTCGTCCAGGATCTGCACTGCTTGGCGGTGATAATCCAGCTGAGCATCCACCAGGGCTGAGAGCTGGCTCACCTGCTCGATCTGAGGAACCACAGCAGGGCGTGAGTGGCTCTGGGTGACAGGAGGCTCCTGCACTGCACATGGGGGCTGAGAGCTCACTGAGCTCCCTGGGGACAGGAGAAGGCTGTGATTTCACACAGCAGAGCTCAGGCATGGCCAAGCCTCAGCCTGGGCACCTCCTGCCGCTCTCTGGGCTCAAATCCTTCTCAAGTAACCTGCTTTACCTGCCCAACCCCACTCCCACCAGCACTCTGAGAAGACATAAGCCAAAGCCTCTCCCCTGGCCAAGAGCTGCATCAGGAACAGTGGCTTCCAAGGGGATAAGAGGCCAGCGAAGCCATGTGCTGGGCACTCAGATCTGGCTTCTCAGAGAGCAGACCCACACCTACACGAATGAGAGTGGAAATGAGTGTCCCTTGAACTTGTGTGTCCCTTGAGAGATCCCACCCTCGTGTACACAAGAACACGCAGCTCCCCCCGTGCACTCACATCAGTTTCTAGGAGGTTGTGCATACTGGTCTCTGCTACTTCCTTGGACTCTTCAAACTTCTCCATGGCCTGCCGAAGTTCCTCATCAGGGATTTTGCCCTGTCGCTTCTTCTTGTAGTCAAAGTCCAAGCGTCTGCCTTCCAGCTTCTTGAGATGGTGCTGGGGAGAAGGTGGTGATGAACAGTAAAGGCAAAGAAGGCAAAGGCAGAGGCTGGGAGCGGCCGAGCTCTGCTGCTGGGCAGGCAGCTCTAGTTACAGGCCAGGTTCATGCCTTTCAGAAACCTGACCTCAGAGCACAGCTTCTGCGGCTCCCACCTTTGCTCAGAGTGTGGAGAGGCTCCGGGATTGCTGCAGAGCTGCAAGGCAGGGAGGAGTGGTCCCAACCCAGCCTGGCAGAGGATTTACTGCTGTGGCAGCAGGGGCTTCGCACTAAGGAACAGCCCTCAACAAATCGAGATGATTTCACCCCCTTCCAGCTGAGAGCAGGAGACCAGCGCAGGGTGTGCTCCCCATGCAAGCCCCTCTGCAGGAGTGCTCCCCAGGAGCTGTGGGGATGTCTGGAGATGAGGAATTGGGAGGCAGGTTCTAGGCATGCATCCCCTGAGTGCTCAGGGCAGGGCTGTTTCAGTTCTGCAGAACTGTAGTACAGATAAGTTCTGCAACAGAAGCTGGCAGTTCTCTTATCCGGGGCAGCACTAAGTGAAAATTCACTTGAGAGAGCTGCCTGGTGATATACAGGTTGGGATGAATCCTATTGCAAGGCCTGGCTGTGCTTTGCACAGACTTGTCTCTGTGGTAGCACATGGCAGCTCTATGTCTCCCCAGTGAGACACCTTCTTGAGATGCTGCATAAGAGACCTACAGGGCAGCTTGCTCCCAGCTTGGAAGTTATGTTAAAGCATCCAGGCTACTGACAGAATAGAGCCAAGAGCTGTAAAGAACACTGTGAAGGATAATGCCAGGCAGCCCAAGTGCAACAGGGCCGGGAGCTCCCAGCACAAAGAACCAAATTCAGCAAGGCCAGAACACACGTTGGGATGTACCCTCCATAAAACATGGTGAATGAAGAACCATTCAAATCCAGTCTCAGGAGCTGCTCAGGAGCAGCAGCACTGCTGAATAGGGAGGGAATACTGGTGAGTGTGGAGAGAGAAAGCACACACAGTGCAGGGAACCTGCTGCTTGTGTGAGTCCTTGGCTCTTGCCAAGACAGAGATAGCGTTATATGCACTAACAGCCAGAAGAGGCCAGAAACAAGAGAGATGAGGAGGAGAGCACCCCATGGCGGTGTTACCTGGATCTCCTTCAGGTCTTTGTCACACAGGTTCTGGAGGGGATCAATAAAATTCTGTTTGACTTCAATATCCAGTGAGTCCTTCACCTCAGCCAAGCGCTTCATGGATTCACCAGCATCCAGCAGCGCATCGCCTGCCAGCGGGGAGAGGAAGGGAGGAGGAAGAGGAAGAAGAAGGGAAGAGGAAGAGGAAGGGAAGAGAGAAGGGACCAGCCAGTTAAAGAGAGCCCAGTGGGTGCTGGCTGTATGCAGAGCCATTCTGTCCCCAGTCCAGTGTCCCCCATTCCTCTTTGGAGCAAATCTCTGAGCCTGGCACAGAGCAAGGGGCTTGAGAGCTGGCAACTGCCTGTTGGTGCCAGCTCCACACAAGACACTTCACTAACATGCTTCATTTGTAACTCTGGAAAGCAGCAACAATCTCTGCCAAGGACCTGGGAGAAGGAAAAGGGATAAATACTTTTCAAAGCAGTATTTTCAAGCTCCCTTTTAGCTCAGAGAGTTGCTGAGCTGCCAATTGGCCATGCAGGGCTTTAACCTTGCCCTGCTCCTCAGCCACTGCTGGCAAGAGGAGCCCAGGGCAGGGGTGTGCTGGGTCTGATCCATCCTTTTGTTGGGACACTGTGAAGCCCTGAGTGCTCTGACCAACTTTTCAGGTTTCCCCAGTGCTGGCAGCAAACCCACAGCCTTTTCTCCATCCCGACACTAACCTCTCCCCAGCCAACCCTCTCCCTTCTGAATTACAGAGCTCAAAGTTGCTCATTGAAACCCATTTCATTTCATGCTTTCCTAAGGCTCCTGCCACAATGCCACTGATTTACTCTTGGCTTTTAATTCCAGTGGAAACCATTCCTAGATGAAATTATTCCTGTGCAGCTTTGGCAACCCAACCATTCCAGCATGCCACTGGCACAGGAAAGTACCTAAGTGAAACAGAGAGTAAAGAGAAACCTCATTCCATTGTCCAGCTGGAATAAGAACTACACAAGAAGAGTCCTTTCAGTTGTGGTCACTGTAGATAAGGTGTCCTAGGGAGGGATGCAGTCCTAACATGGGCGTGTATCAGGTTAAGTGGTGCTCTCAAGAGAGGCTATTAAAGGAAATCAGGTTTGATGTGTTCTGCTAAGAACCTCCTTCCCCCGTGTCCCAGCTCCAGCTCCTGCAGGGCTCCGAGTGGGCCAGAGACACTGGAGAATCCTTTGGCATTCCCAAAAAGTAGCCAGAGCTTTTCCATTCTCCTGAGGCAAGGAAGCTCCTCCCTGCACTGGAAGCCATGGGACAGATGTGCACTGTACCCGCGCCATCACATGCACAGGCTGATGTTTTAGTGGATTAAAACTGATGTCACCAAAAGGCTTCACCCCCTCCTCCTCCTTCTCCATCTTTTTCCCTTCCTCCTCCTCCTCCCTGCAAGTCAAACACAAAAGGGTTTCTTGGCTACAGCCTCCCCATGGCAGGGCTCTAGGTGGAAATTCACCATAACCCCTGACTCAGTCCCGTTTCCACACCGCTGTTGGTCACTTCAGAAGCAAGGCAGCGTTTTTTCCTACACGTAAACTTAACTCAGTGTTTAATTAGAAAGTATCAAGAGGAGGTTTTGCACGTAATGCCATGGACTGGGATCCAGGACACTGCTCACCCCTTCCCTGCTGCCCCAGGGGGAAATCGTTCATAGAATCAGACAGGTTTGGGTTGGAAGGGCCCTTAAAACTCCTCCAGTTCGAACCCCTGCCACGGGCAGGGCCACCTTCCACTAGAGCAGCTTGCTCCAAGCCCCTGTGTCCAACCTGGCCTTGAACACTGCCAGGGATGGGGCAGCCACAACCTCTCTGGGCACCCTGTGCCAGCGCCTCAGCACCCTCACAGGAAAGAGCTTCCTCCTTATCTCCAACCTGAACTTTCTGTTTCAGTTTGAACCCATCACCCATTGTCCTATCGCTCCAGTCCCTGATGAAAAGCCCCTCTCCAGCATCCCTGTAGACCCCTTTTAAGCCCCTCCAAGTCCTGTTGGGTGACTCCCAACAGCCCTTCCCGGCTTCCCAACACCAGCAGCCTGGGGACCTGCCGAGGCTTCCACCCTCCCCTGTGCATCGGGCACTCACCGAAGTTGGAGTCCTCGCCCAGCTCCTTGCCGTACCGGATCATGCTCTCCCCCAGCAGCCCCTCCGACTGCGGGTAACCGGGGTTCTTCACCTGCCCGCGGATCTTGGACATGGTGTTCAGCATGGTCAGCTTGGCCCTGGAAGCTGGCACACAAACAGCCACAGCCGTGTTTGCAGCTCCCCTGTGCTTGCCAGAAGCTGCTGGCTGCTGCCAGCAGTTTTTGGTTTCAAGCTACACCCAAAGCCAAGAAGCGCCATTGCCTGCAGCTCCCAGAGACATTGTTCGTGATGGAAAAGAGAAGGCTTTTTTCCAAGAGAGCAAAAATAGTTCCCCAGAGCTCAGCACCGAAGGCCAAAGGAGTTTCCCCAGCCCTGCCATAGTCCCCAGAGTGCTCCAAAGGAGCTGGCTGGAAGCACGCAGGGCAGCAGGCTCCAGCAGTGATGCCTACAGAGCCAGCCAGCCCTTCCCAGCCCAGACATGCCAATTTTCCTGGATATCCCAGGGAAAGCAGGTCCCCTCCAGCACCTCTCCAGGTCTAAGGTGAAAAGGCTCTCTCTGGTGTCTCTTTCTCCCCTCTGCCTCTTTCCCTGGAATCCTGTGGCAGAGGGAAGGGGACAGGAGAGGTGCAGGCACTCACCTGGGTTTGGCTGGAGGTACTCTATTGTTCTGGTCAATACTTCTGTAACTGCCTTGCTGGTCAGGTCCACTTTCTGCAGGGAAGATAAGGAGACCCAGTAGCAGTGAAGAGCAGCTGAGGGTCACAGAGCAGTTATCTGGGTGATTTTAGAAGCTCTCTCTTGTTCCCTACTCACCTTTTCCATTTCCTTGAAGTCATCATCGAGCTTGGTCCCTTCAGCCCCTCCAACCTTCTCACTGACCAGCTGCAAAGAAAGAACAAGGGAGAAGGGATCAGGCATGGTACTAACTGCTTGCAGTTCCTTGTAGCTCATGGAGTGAGTCTCCAGGACAGAAAGGGTTCAGACAGCATCTGCAAGAGAAAAGAGGTGGCAAGAACAGCTCAAAACACATCAGAAAGATGTGGCTCTTTGCTAACACTGCCCCACTCCAACCCCGAGCATCTCCTCCCCTCCCAAAGCACGGCTGAGTCAGGATATTCCTCACCCACCAGAAGCTGCAACAGCTCCTTCAGTCCCAGCTCCAGCTCTAGGGCTGGCTGGAAAACCCAAGCAGCAGAATTGTCTCTCGACTCCATTGTGAGCCAAGGCTTTGGTTTCACACATGACAAGATGCAAGTAAACAGGGAATGAACACACTGCTCAGAGCAGCCAGCACAGGAGCAGAGCCTGGGGAGAACAGGGGCCTCCCAAAGCCCTGAACTATTGCTCCGAGGGACATACAGGAGGAGCTCAGGATCTGGGCCATGGGGAGCTGGAATTCTTTGGAAGTGGAGGATACAGAGATGTGCAGAAGGGTTTGAATCCATTGATCAAAGTGACTCTGAGGCCTGCTCTAAAACCAGGGTTAAAGGGAGATGCCACTTGGTCCAAGCAAAGCCTGATGCTCCCTGAACCTCACCATTCACCTGCTCAAGCTCAAAGAGGACAAGGGCTTTATTAAATCCACCTCAACGTGTCCTTCCCAGCCCCACGCTGCTGTGGCAAGGCAGTGCCTGGGCCTGCAGCACACCCCAGCCAAAAGGAATGCTTATCCTGCCCCAAACTGGTCCAGCTGGACATCAAGCTGCCCATACAGAGATCAGAAGAGGTGGAGGAAGCAAGTGCTGGCTCCCAAGCACTCAGTGCCAGGACTTCTGGTGTTTGGAGTCAAACCTCCAGTTGGGATGAACAATGCAGGTCTGTTTACTTCAACATCAAATACTTGATTTTATCAGGGCTTTTTTTCTCTGGAATCCTGCTCCCATGGGGATATCATGGTTCCGGGTTTCTTTTGAGGAAAGTGGGGGGAGGAAACCTTTTAGGTAATCATGGAATGGTTTGGGTTGAAGAGGCCTTAAAGCTCACCCAGCTCCAACCCCTGTGATGGGCAGGGACCCCTTCCACTAGAGCAGCTTGCTCTGAGCCCCATTTAACCTGGCCTTGAGGCACTGAGCACCAAAGTGATTTGGGAGGCTTAAACACCTTCCTCTCTGGGGCAGGGGAATGGGAAGGGGGTAACAACCCCCCCACTTTCAGCCTGATTTAATCCTCCTTTTGACACCCAAGGACCACTGCTGGTGCCCTGCTGTGAAGGAATAATGAGATGGAGGTTCTCTGCCTGCTGGCTCTAATTAAAGTGGGAGGTTTCATCACAGGAGGGAAGAAGGAGGGACTGTGCCATCCACAGCAGCTCCAGCCCTATCCCCACATTCCCAACTGAGTCAGGTAGGAAGACAAAGTAATGCAGCTTTCCCCCTGGTGCAAGTCAAGGCACGAGCCAGGAGAAGCCCTCGCTGGCTGCTTGTTGAACCTAGAGCTTCGCAACGTGACTGGAAGGCAAGATTCCAAGTGCCACATTGTGCCCTGCTGCCTGCAGGCAGCCTGGGAAGGCTGGCAAGTAGGCGGCTGCCTTTCCCAGGGAAGCATTAAGTTCACCAGGAAGCTCGGAAGCCCTTTTGCTTGCAGAAGGGAGGAGGAAGGAAGCATGCACATGTTGCTGGGGGTGTCCAGCCTGGCTTTGGTGAGCTGTGGGATGGCTGGAGACACACTGATGGTGCACAGCTTCCTCCAGGGAGCAGCAAGAGGAGATGTGGGATTTGTCCATCTTTATCCAGCTGGGGACACAGCCTCTTGTACCTGAGGCAGATGTGAAGCTAGGGAAGGGCCGGCACAAGGCAAGACATGCAAATCAATCACTAACCCAGTTCAGTGAATCGAACACGCTCTGGGGCTGACATGGTGTGAAAGGTGAGAACAAGGCTCTGCTGCCCTGCTGGGATGGACGCCCTGAAAGGTTAAACCCCTGAAGCAGGGCAGTGGCAGAGCAAAGCCCTCAGTGGTGAGGCTCTGAGAGCAGCTTCTGAGAGCAAATATTAGCACAAGGTGATAGCGTTGGGCGTCACGGCCCAGCGAGGCTCAGAACTGCTCCACAATGGGTGGCTGCTACCTGGCACCCCAACAGAGCACAGCAGGGGTGGGAAACAGGGCTAAAGCACACGCGAGCGCCAATGGAGAAGGCAGGAATCAATCCCTCTCTTCCTACCCCTGCTTAATTAAAAGGATGCTGGTAGTTCCCATGTGCCCTAGATAGCTCTGAGCTGAGATCAGGGAGTGGGGAGGTGCATTGAATCCATAGGCTTTGGTGCTGTGCCAGGATGTGGCGCTCTCATTGTGGAGAGCATCACCCAGAGCACCCCATCCAGCCTGCTCCAACCAGAGGAGAGCTAATCCCAAGGGATGAGATCCACACACACCAAAGGGCTGCTCTCAAACCATGCTTTGCACTTTCTGCTGCTTCATTTCCCAGAGCATGGACTCACGGGGGCTTCCCGCTTCCTTCCGATTGCTCCTTCCAAACAATCCCAACTTCCCCTCGCTGCCCGGAGCCCACCGGAGGGCTGCGTGTGGTGGAAGCTCTTTGGGAATGAAAGGCCTATTGTTTAAAGCAGGCAGTGCAGCAGGAGGGCGGCTGTGGGGAGAGGCAGCACTGGTATGTGTACACAGAGGGGGAAGAAAGGCGCCATGAAGAAGGCTTCTCTTTTCCAGCTGGGAGTGGGAGAGGGACAAGGGAAGGTTGAGAAGCTGCTCCCAGATCCACACATCCCTCCTCAAATCCCACCATTCCCGCACCTCATCCCCTCAGCTCCAGGATAACTTGCAGCAAATGGGGAAATCTGAGTGTCCTTCCCTTGCTGGACCACACTGGGGACCCATACACGAACTTGACGGGTACCGGTCTGCCCAAACACATCATTTCCTGCTAAACAGCAGCTTTCCCATGGGACTTTACATCCCTGGCTTTTACATTCTGCTCTTCAGCCTTTAAATCCTTCCAAATGGGGAATTATCCCCAAGTCCCACAGCCTTCACCATGCAAAACACCCTGAGCCAAACACAAAACCCAATGAGATTCTTTACAACTTGCTTTCTTTTTCCATAGCAAAGAGTCAGCTCTATTTAGAACACCCCAAACATGCCTCAGCCCTGCATTCATAAGAGGACAAGGCAAACTTTATCCCTCCTCTTCCTCTCCGCCACCCTTGGCCTCTCCAGAGAAAGCTCCCTTGGCCAAACAAATCCCTATGGATGAGCAAAGCCACCAAGAGCTCTGCTCGGCTCCTGCAGCAGGAAAGAGCAAGTCCAGTGGAAAAAACCAGCCCACAAAGTAATGAAAGATGCTGGAACTCATTTAACCCCCAGGTGAAGAAGGGAACACAACAGTCCAGTAGAGACATGTACAAGAAACAGCTGAGGAAAGCCAGGGCTCACTGGGATCACTCATGCCCAGTTTCATAGAATCACAGAATGGTTTGAGTTGGAAGGGACCTTAAAGCTCCTCAAGCTCCAACCCCTGCCACGGGCAGGGACACCTTCCACTAGAGCAGCTTGCTCCAAGCCCCTGTGTCCAACCTGGCCT
>WYDI02028250.1:49070-72904 GCA_009867235.2 Psittacus erithacus | reverse complement strand
AGGTCGGGGGGATCCAGGGGCTGCCCCTTGCGCATGACATAGAGGAAGTAGTGGAAGGTGCCGGCGTCCCTGTCTCCGCAGGCAACGTGGCGCAGGGACCAGCCGAAGGCCTCCTGGGCATAGTGGGGCTTGCGGAAGTGGGGCTGTGCGAAGGTGATGGAGATGAAGCAGCCCCCTGGGCGCAGCACCCGGCTCACCTGCAGCGGGAGAATCCCCAGGATGGGGTGGGGGACACAGTGAGGTTCACCCCCCTCGCACAGACAGCCCTGTCCTCAGGGACCCACATCACCATCTGCCAAAGATCCCCCCCAGCCTCTCCCATCACACCCCCAAATCTCCTGTCCTAACCTTTGCCTCCTCCAGAGACCCCCACCCTGGTTCTGGCATGTCCCCAGACCCCCCGCAGCCCAGTGGCAATAAGGAATGAGGGTACCCATGCACCATCTCTCCCTGCATCCCAAAACTCTTCACCACTATGTACAGCAGACAGCAGAGACCCAACCCTGGTGTGGAGAAAAGCTTCATCCTCCCAGGCACAGGACCCTCCCTGAGCAGCACGGGACCCCCATCCTATCCACCCCTCCACAGGGTACCCAGTGCCACCCCCCCCCAAACACTCAGCATCCAAGGTGGGAGGGGGAAGGTTTGGATGGGAAAGGACTCGACCCTTTTAATCACCATTTTCTCTCTGCTGGAATTAAGCCCTCGCTAACAGGATGGAAAAGAACATCAATTTTCTTGCTTGGCTTTATCCAATGTCAAAAGGCTTTTACGGCCAGCGCTCGCGTGCTCGGCATGCAAAAGCAGTGCCTGGGGCAGGCGGGTGGTCAGACCCCCCACCCAGCACCCTGCCCCAGGCAGGGACACCCCCAGGTTCCCCCCGGCAAGGGCAAAGAGCCACTGCGGCAGGGGAGAGGGCTGGGGGCCAAGCGGGGTTCCCGAGCTCTGGTTTAATCCTGATGGGAAGCTCCACGGCTCAGTGCTGGCTGGGGCCAGGAACGGACACAGGGGACAGGCAGCCTCTGTGTGTGTTCCTCCCCCGCTGCTGCGGCAGTGGCTTTTGAATGAAACCTTACTGGTTTTGGTCAGGAAAAGGCAGGCATGTCCCTGCACTGCCCCCCCAGCACCCAGCTCAGCATCCCCCCTGCAAAGCGCCGGATGCATGGGGGTCCCTAGAGCTGGGGGCAGGCAGGGATCTCCAGCTGGAGCCGAGCAAGGCATCCTGCATCCCATCCTTATTAATAGAGCACTAATGGTCGTTGCTTAGAGATGGGTGCAGGAAACCTTGCCACCCGACAGCCGGCGCAGGGGGGCTGCTTTCCCCTCTGACATCCCCCCCACAGCCCCCTCATGGCTGGGACAGGAATGTCCCTGAGGCATCCCCGCAGGCAGGGTGGATTGTTGTGTCCCTATCACCCATGTATCCTGTGCATTTTGGGTCCTGCCCCTCCCCACCCTACTCAGGGACAGCAAGACAGAGGCTATGAACCCCCTGCCATGAGAAGAGGGATGGGAGTGAGAAGGAGGGTGCCAGCCACTGCCGGACCCCTGCACAGTGCCTGGCAAAGCAGCGAGCGGGTGGGAACAGCCAGTGAATCCCCCGGGGAACAGGGACAGCAGGGACCAGCCGCGGGTGGAGGCCAGTGCCCGGCAATGCTGGGGAGCACAGGGATTGAGCAGGGGATTAAAAAGGGAAACAGGGAAAAAAACCAGAACTAAATCCTTGCCCTTTTGGCCAAGTGACAAGGACAGGCAGCAGTGTGGGCAGGCCAGGCTCGGGTGGTGAGGACAGCCCCAGTGCTCCCACCTGGCTCAGAGGAGCAAGAGAGGATGGGGGGCAAATAGCCTCAAGCACCCCAGCACCCCTTGCTGCTGCCGGGGGTGCCATGGGGCACAGTGGTCATTCCCCCCAGCAGTTATCCCCGCAGGGCAGTGCAGGCTGCCATGACCCCCACCCTGCGCCAGGGTAGGTTCAATCCCCTCCCTGCCTCCCACACAGCCAATTAATGGGGCCCAGAGGCATTGCCCATCCCCGTGGCAACGCCAAGGCCATGTCGATGCTGACGGGGGTTGCCATGGCAACCCCGGACCAGACGAGCGCTGGGGACCCCGCTAATGAGATGGAAGCTGGGGTGGGGAGGGGTGAGCGCCTGTCACAGCCCTGCAGTCCTCACTTCACCCTGAGCAGGCAGGGCCACCACTGTGTGTCCCCCAGGTCCCCTCCAGGCACCCTTGGGTGCCCCTATACCCACCCATGCCAGTATGGGGTCTGTTTTTGCTGCCACCCCTCCATGTTCAGGGTGCAAATAAAGAAAGGGGTCACTCAGGTCCCCAGCAGGACCCAGGGGCCCCAAGGACACACCTGGCTCTTTCTACCTCCCAGGGGAGAAGGTGGGGGGAGGGAGGGGGGGGGTCTACCACCCCAGAAGGTACTGGAAGCCCCCCAGGTGCCCCCTTACAGGGCAGCAGAGGGGATAGCACCAGCTGGCGGGAGGGGTGGGGGAAGGCACTGGCCGGAGCATCCGCAGGGAAGCCTGGTGTTGACATATTCTGTACCTTCAACCACCCAAAATAGGAATGGGGTCCACCCTCTGTCCCCCTCCACAGCCCCCTCCACCCTGTACCTCTGCCAGCACCCGGTGCATTGTGGCGGTCGCCTGGGGCGAGACATTCCATGGGTCAGTCTCCTCCACCATAAGCACGTCGAGGGTGCCCTTCTCCAGCACCACATCGAAGGTGGCGTCGGGGAAGGCGAGGGCACGGATGTCCATGACAGCCCAGAGCAGGCTGGGGCAGCAGGCGTAGCGGGCACGCATGGCCGCGATGCAGGCAGGCGAGTAGTCGATGCTGGTGACGTCGGTGTAGCCCAGCTTGTAGAGGTCGTGGCTCATGGCACTGTTGCCGCAGCCTGCATGGGGCACTGCTCAGCCAGGGTGTGGGGTGCCCATGGAGGGGCTGCCGGCACCCCAACCCCATGCCCTTAGACCCAGGGAAGAGTGCGGGTGGGCTAGGGCAGCTAGAGAGGGAACAGGTCATCACCTTGCCGTTAACTAGCGAGCGTTTGGCTAGTTCCCAATTACCCTCTTCTCGAAGGTGGGTGCACTGGGCTTCTGACCCTGCAGGGCTGCAGAGGGAGAGCAGCCCTCACACACCCCACCCGGATGGGATACACGGATGGCCATGGGCCTGCTGGCGGTGGGAGGGGGGTCCCAAGTGTTTCCCTCAGTGCGATGGGGCAGGAGATGACCGTGCCCTCCATGAGCCTGCTGTGGGGCCGGCACCAAGGGCAAATTTTGGTAGCGTGACACATATGGGGGGACTTAAATGGCTGGGATGGACAGACGGAAGGACAGAGGAATGGCTGTCACAGGTGACCAACATCTTGCTCGGCCGGTGCCAGCCCGGCCCTAGCAGGACACGGGTCCCCGGTGTGACAGGCACGGGGAGAGTCCCTCTGCCCTCCCTTCTCCGCGTTGGGGCAGCCGCTCCGCCGGGGCTCAGCTGCTCCGAGAGGGATCCCGGGGGGCCAGATTTGGGGGCCATTAATCGCAGCTGGCGGCGGCTGATCCGCTAACAGGATCGGTGATGACACCGCCTAATCCCGCCCGCCCGGCGCGGCTGAACCTGCCGGCGGGCGGCGGATCAGCGCTGGATCAGCCCGCAGGTGGGATTACGGGCTGGTTGTACCGTACCCCGCAGCGCCGGGCGCTCCCCAGGTACCAGCCCGGTGCCGCACCGCCCCCTCGCGGCCGGCTCCAGCGCATCTGCCGGCAGAACCGTGAGCCCTGCCTGCCCGCCCGGGCACCGGGCACAGGGCACGTACCGAGAACGAGGATGCGGTCAGCGGGGCGCAGCTCAGGCTGCAGGTGCGGGAGGAAGCGGGACAGCGCCCCCAGCCACTCGCGGGACTCGGCGCCCTCCTGCCGGTACAGCTCGTCCCAGAAGCGGCGCTGCCGGTACCGGCGGTTGGCGGCGGGCGCGTGCCGCCGCTCCATGCCGGGCGGGAGAGAGCCCCACGTGCGCCTTCCGGCCTCGGCGATTGCATCGCCTTAAGCGCTCCGACCGGAAACACGGAGCGGAACGGAGCGGCACCGGCCATGGCGGCGGGGCGGGGGGCGGTGGTGCTGCGGCGGGCCTGGCGGCAGCGGCGGACAGCGCTGCTGGAGCCCAGCTACACGCCGCTGGTGGCCGCCTGCCTCTGCCTGGCCGAGGGCGGCGTCAACCTCTGGGTCATCCGCAGGGTCCCCTGTGAGTGCCGGCCCCAGGCCGGGCCCCGCCGGGGGGGAGGGGGCTTCGGAGCGGGCCCTGGGCTGCGCGGGGTGCCAGGGCGACAGCAGCGCCTGGGCAGGGAGGCGGCGGGGCCTGGACGGGGCCGGGGACACACGGGGAACACACGGAGCTTCGGCTGGGAGAGAGCAGCGGGGCAGGGCCGGGGGTCTGGCCGGGGGAGCCTCCCCGCCGTGCCCCCAGCGCCCTGAGCCCCGCCGTGCCCGTAGACACCGAGATCGACTGGAAGGCCTATATGGAGGAGGTGGAGGGGTTTGCCAACGGGACCCTCGACTACACCCAGCTGAAGGGTGACACCGGGCCGCTGGTGTAAGTGACGGGGGTGGCCGAGCTCCCCACACCGGGGTTCCAGGGGGGCAGCAGGGCCTGGCCCCTCACTCCCGTTTCTCTGCAGCTATCCTGCTGGCTTCGTCTACATCTTTCTGGGCCTGTACTATGCCACGGGCCGCGGCACTGACGTCCGCCTGGCGCAGTACCTCTTTGCTGGCCTCTACCTCCTCAATCTCCTCCTCGTCTTCCGTATCTACTGCCGAACCAACAAGGTAGCCTGGAGCTGGGGGGGGGCTGCCCTGCTCTGCTGAGCCCTCACACAGGGTGGGAAGTCAGGGCTGGCGTGGGGGGTGTGGAGAGGCTCGGCAGCAGTGAGGGATCTGGGACAGGCTGCTGATTGCCCTCGTGTCTCTCTGTCCCCTGCAAGGTCCCCCCATATGTTTTCTTCTTCATGTGCTGCGCTTCCTACCGCATCCACTCCATCTTTGTCCTGCGGCTCTTTAACGACCCTGTGGCCATGGCCATCCTCTTCCTCGCCATCAACCTCTTCCTGGAGGAGCGCTGGTCCTGGGGATGCTTCTTCTTCAGGTGAGGGTCTGGGGTCAGGTGGGGGCTGCCCTCCATGGCGTGCTGTGTGTGTGAGCAAGCTCAGCACCAGGGAGGGGGCTGCACTTGGTCCAGGGGCTGCCTGGGCACCCACAGTGGGGGCCACAGCAGTGATGCAGCTTCCCACTCAGCCTGGCTGTGTCTGTGAAGATGAATATCCTGCTCTTCGCACCAGGACTTCTCTTCCTCCTCCTCCAACAGTTCGGTCTCTGGGGCTGTATCCCCAAGCTCTGCATCTGTGCCCTGCTCCAGGTGGGTCCCTGCACAAGACATCACTGCAGGGGCAGGCTGGTAGCCCCATCAGCAAGGGGTAGAGGGCTCTCCTGCCTGCATCACAGCATCCTGTCTGCGTGTCCTGGGGGCTGGAGGCTTCTGGGTGGATACGCAATGGCATCAGCATCTGAGTTTGCCCCACACAGCAAGCTGGAGCTTCACAACTAATCTAAATCATGGGGCCCCCGTCTTTGGCTGACTGTCCCTGTCGCTGGAGTTCTCGGGAGGTGGAAGGGGTGATGGAGACCTGGCTTGCAGCTGCTGCGAGGTTGCTGGTGTGTCTTTGTCAGGTGGTTCTGGGGCTGCCCTTCCTGATGGTAAACCCTGTGGGGTACCTGACTCGCTCCTTCGACCTGGGCCGCCAGTTCCAGTTCAAATGGACAGTAAACTGGCGCTTCCTCCCAGAAGAGGTTTTCCAGAATCGAGCTTTCCATGCCACGCTGCTCCTGGTTCACCTGGCTGGCCTGGGGCTCTTTGCAGTGCACCGGTGGCACAGGTGAGACTCGGTATTCCCCATGGGTGCTGGTTCCCCCATGGAACCCCATTTCAGTCAGCCCCCGTGGTGCAGGATACAGGTCTGTGACTTTCCTGCCCACACATTGCTGCAGTTCTGGGGTTGCAGGCAGGAGCAGGAGCAAGTTATTGTCCTGTTTTGGGGAGTGCACTGCTCAGGCAGCGTGGCTTACAGGGGAAGGTTCAGGTGGGAAGGGATTTCAGCAACTGTTGACATCAGTTTTTATGCTTCCCCCTCAGGTCCAAAGAGAGCATCCTGGCTCTGCTGAAGGGCCCCACCGAACGGAAACACTCTTCCCCTCCCTTGACTGTCAACAATATCCTTTGGCAGGGTGGGCAGCAAGAAAGGGGGGAGAAAACAGGGTAGACAGCACTAGCTGGTGCTGGTGCTGTTAGGACCATCCTGTCCTGGGGGGAGGAGCTGTGCTGTACAGCTGGATTGCACCTCCAGCCCCCTGCCTTTGTCCCCTTAACGCCAGTGCACAGATTGTTTTCGTCCTCTTCTCCTCCAACTTTCTGGGTGTCTGCTGCAGCCGCTCCCTGCACTACCAGTTCTACGTCTGGTATTTCCACACTCTGCCCTACTTACTGTGGTGCACCCCTACTGCCAAGCTTGCCCACATGCCCAAGTACGTGCTGCCAGGGAGGGGGACCACTCATCTGCTGGTGGGGTCTGGGAGCAAGTGGGCTGTTGTGACCCCTGATGATGACCCACAGTTTCCCCCCCTGCAGGGTGCTGCTGCTGGGTGTCATCGAGCTCTGTTGGAACACCTACCCCTCCACGATCTGCAGCTCCCTCTCCCTCCACATCTGCCACGGACTCGTCCTGCTACAGCTGTGGTATGGCACGGCCCCCCTGCTGGTGACACACCCTCCCCCACCAAGCAGGAGGCCCACAGCCATCTCCAAGAAGGCCCAGTGAGAGCAGAGCCTGCTGGAGGATGGGAAATGGCCTCTGGGACTGCCTCTTCTGCCTGCTCTTTCCCCACCTGGCTCCCAGGCTGCCTCCAGCCATCCCAGGAGGGACTGCGAGCCCTGGAACTGTGCAAAGAGGGCAGTGTGGGGACCCCCGACAGGCAGGACTTCCCCAATAAAGGGGGCTTTGTGTGCCCTTCTCCGGCTGCAGCATCTTTGTGCCATGATGGTGTCTGGATGGCCATGCTTTGGTCTGCCCCACCTGCGGGAAGGCAGAGCAGCTGCTGAGCCTGTGGGAGATCCCTTCCCAACCCTGGGAGAGGGCTGCCCAGGGCAGGGGAGCAGCCTCTGGGGTAAGGTTGCGAGAGGATCTGCAGAACTGTTTTGCCTCAAGGTTTGAATCGCCTTGATGCAGCCCGAAGCTGTGCTTGATCCTTCCAGTACAGCTTTTCCTAGTCTCTTGCATGCTCCCTCCAATAGGAGATGTCTGGGAAGAGGGTGACCTCTTCCCCAGGGCTGTGGTGAGCCCCAATGTGACCTGAACAGGGCTGACGCCTCCCTGCCCATAAGAGACACTTGTGCATGCAGCGTGGATCCGATCACCTTTATTGGCCCCTCTGGCAGCTGTCAGACGTTGTTGGGGTTGTAGCACAGCATGTTCAGCTTGATGTTCTCATCCCAGTGACGCAGCAGTAGGAACAAGTGTCTGGCTGCTCCTTTGAGGCAGGCCACGTCCACCCCCTCGGGCAGTCGCTGCACCTGCAGCCATGCATCCGCCTTGGCCGCCACCAGCTCCCACTCCTCGAAGAAGCCAGCGCAGCGATGCTCCAGCCATGCCAAGGCCACCGCCGTGGCCCAGCTGGCACTCTCCAGGTCCTCCGGCCCCACATCCTGCCAGCTCATGCCAGCCTCCGAGGGGGCAGCCGAGTGGGGGCCGGTGTCGGACTCAGAGCCGTGCCCGCTGTCTGCCTGTGCCCACACAGCTGCACTGGGCACCTCAGAGCAAGTGCTCTGGGATGGGGGTGAGCTGGGCTGCGGGGCTACAGCAGGCTCCTCGCCTTCCTCACTGCTGGGCCCTGCCTGGAGGCTGCTCCTGGCCCCTGGGGACAGAGGGCTGAGGCTGGCGCGGTGGGAGGCATAGGGGGAGGCCCGGCGTAGGCGGTCCAGCGGGATCTGCACCACGTCAGAGAAGCTTTCGGTGAGCTGGAATGGGCCCCTGGCTTGCTGCAGCTGCACCTGCAATAGTGGGGCAGGTGACTGGGGGGTGGGGAGGCAGGGGCACAGATCCACTGCAGCCCCCAGCACCCACTGGTGGGTCTGCAGGGGTGTCCCTGGGGCACAGGCACTGCCCAGTGTACCTGTGTGCTGCTGCTGGTGCTGCCAGGCATTGCCTGGGGGGCGTGGCTGCAACCCAGCAGGGTGGGATGGGGACAGGGTCCTTACCAGCGGGAGGTAGTCGTGGTTGCTGGAGCGCTCGTTCTCCGGGCTGAGGCACTGCAGGCGCAGCGCCTGGCTGGGCCCCCTGCGCCTGCTCAGGCTAAACCTGCAGGGATACAGGTGGGTTGACAGAGGGGACACACAATTCCAGCCTGCTGCAGGAAAGGGGCTGGAGCATCAACCCCTCTTATTCTGCTGGACTTGGCAGGGGACATCAGACGTGCAGCACCCAAGCAGCAGCACCGTCCCCCTCTCCCTGCAGTGTTTGGGCCCTTGCATCCCTCCACCCACAGCCTCACCCGGAGCCAGTGATGCTCTCTGTGGATTTCTGGGAGCCCATGGAGGTGGTGGAGGGGCTGGATGGAGGCCCTGCAAGGGGGGAGAACTGAGCATGAGAGATCGTGGTGCACCCAGAGGTGCATCCTGCTCCCTGGCACCCAGGGTGCACCCCCGTTCCCCGCCATCCAGCCCTTGGCCCCCTCCACCCTGGAGTCACCGTTCAAGAAGTTCTGCTTTTCCCAGCCATAGGTCGGGGAGGAGACGCTGGCTGGAGATGCAGGGGTCTCGCCTCGCTCTGCAAAAGAGCAAAGCCCTGATGGTCCCCAGGCTCCCAAGACCCTCACTGCCCACAGCTGCTGCCAGGGGCTGCCATGCTGCTCCCCCCCCGTATCTCCCCAGCAAGGGGCAGATCCCTCTTCCTGGGCATCCACAGTGCTCCAGACAGCACAATGCCCCACTCAGCCATGAGCCAAGGGTCCACAGGGACTCCAGTGCTCAGGCAGCTCCCTGGGGAGCATAAGCTGATACAAGTACCTGCAGTGACAGGAGGCTCATCCAGCTCTTCCACATCCCGCTGGTGGCCCAGACCCGCTGAAGAGCTCCTGTGGTGCCAGCTCCCTGCTGCAGTGGCTCGTGGCTGCCTGGTAGAACCGGCTGCAAAGGGCGGTGCCACCTCAGCCCTCTGCTCCATCGCCATCCCCTCCCCGGCATGCCAGGGCCCCTGGCTGTACCTGTCCCCCACACCTCGGGGGCTGCAGGCAGGGCTGCCTGTGTGGCACCATCCACGGGCACCAGGCGGGTGTAAAGAGAAGGCACGTTGCAGGCTTTGCTGGTTTGCACAGCTTTCAGGCGGAACCGGCGGGCGAAACCTGCCCAGAGCAAAATGGATAGAGGTGGGGAGATGCCGGGCTGTGCTGGGGCTGGGGCACACACTCCAGCACCCACCCTGCTCCAGCTCGGCTTCCTGCTGCGCCGCGTTCTCATTGTCCCAAATGACGGAGCGTGCTGCCAAGTGGTGCAGTGGCTTGTCCCAGGCCTTGCCCACCCGCTGCAGGGGGTCCTCCCTGCCTGGCCCCTCGAGCCGGGGCTGCATCACTGACTCCAGCGAGGCTGTCACTTCCCAGGACACTGGCTTGCCAGCTCTCAGCGCATGGATCACCACCTGGCAGCGCAGGGGCAGGCTGGCATCGCCCAGGCTGGGCTCTCCTGGCTCAGGCACTGGTGAGGCACTGAAGAGGTAGGAGGGCTCCACCAGCATGTCCCAGTCTAGGTGGGTGGGTGAGAGGAGGTTATCTGTGAACAGCAAGACATGGGCTCAGCAAGGCAGGGCCACCAGGTCCCGTCCCCTCCACTCTCCTCCCCCAGAGCCAGCACACACTTGACTCCACTGTGCTGGGCTGCAGCTGCTGTCCCTGGGGTCCCAGCTGATCCAGCTGCCCCTCCAGGGACTGGTTCCTCTTCTGTGACACCTTCTCCAGGGCCCGGTAGAGCCGGTGCGCATCCAGCTCCCCGTGCGGCGAGGAGAAGCTGCGGCTGGCCAGGGCAGCACGTGCCAGCGCCTTCTTCCGCCGTGCCAGCTCCTCCATGCTCAGGGCCATCATCACCTGCGGTGGGGGCAAGGCTGACGGCCAGCCTGGCAAAGGCACTGGCGCAGAGCCGAGACTGCGCCAAGCCATGATAGGGCACCTGCAGCCCCAGCCGGCTGCTGGCCGGAGCTGCTGGCTGTCACCCAGCCCCACTGCTCCGCAGGCTGGCACCCAGCAGCCTCCCAGGGCGGTGGGTGATGCTCGCCAAGCTCCTCATACACGTGGGAAGGCCCGATGGCACCCAGACAGGAGTTTGCAAACATCCCTGGGGCTGACTCAAGCTGACGCCCAGGCAGGAGGAGCTGGCAGGGATTTTTCTGTGTCTGTGTGTGGGGCGTCTTGGCACTGTTGCTCAAGCTGGATGATGCTACAGTGGGATGCAGTCCCCAGTGCAGATTGATGACCCCACAATGAGGTGCTTCACCTAAAAGCTATGGCAGGGCAGCAGCACCCATGCCACCTCTCGCCCCATCAGTGGGGAGCTGGGAGAGGATCATTTACGCTGCAAGGAAATCACTTACGCTTGACATTTCAGCAGCAAAGGTGACCAGCTGTGCTGTTGTGCAGCAGGAGCCCCATGTCACCAGGAAGAAGCGTGTCCCAGAGCTGGGTGACAGCTGGCCTCACCTGGCCTCGGGGCCAGCATCATCCAGGGAGCTGCCTCTCCCCACCACAGCGACCTGGCTGTGTTTTAAACCCAAGTATGAAGCAGCAGGGATGTGACCAGTCGCTAACGAAGCATCAGGTGGTGTTGGCAGAGGGCTGAAGGGGCCAGACAGGAGCTTAGCCAGCCCACCCCTCCTCTCCAGCTTGGCAGGCTTGTTACCTGGTGCTGGCCCAGCTAGTTTTGCTTGATTTCTGCAGCATCACTGAGGAACTGCGCTGTCCAGGGGGTTTGTTAGTCACCCAGCTGACTACTGGCTGGGGAAGCTGGGGGACCACCTCTTTGGTCCCCAGCTGTCCCATTCCAGTAGGGTAAAACCACCTGAGGAGCCTTTTTGTGGCTCTCATGGCTGACCCTTGCTTAAAACCCAGGCTGCAGCACTCCAGTTTCCAACCTGGCAGCCATGTGTCCAGGCACAGCAGGGCAGCGAGACCCCATGCATGAGCTGTTGAACGCCATTGTCATTCTTACCTTGGTGCCAGCTGGAGCAGAGGGCAGTGGGGCAGATTTGGTGGAGGACTCGCAGAGGGACAGGCTCTTCTGGCCTTGCTGGGAGGTGGCATCAGTGCCCGGGGCCTCCGGGGCCACATCCCGGGAGCCGGTGGACTCGCTGCTGGTGGAGCTGTGGGAGAGGAGCCCCCGGCTGCGGTCGGTGCTGACGGAGCAGTGCGTCAGGACGTACTGCTCCTGGATGTAGGACGGTTGGTAAATCCGCTTCCAGATGTCTCCCCCTGACGCAGGATCCACACCTGCCCGGCAAACGCACACCCCGTCAGCCCCCAGCCCCCATGCCTGACCTCTGCCCCAGCCTCAGCCCCACTCACTCCGCTCCGACGCCTCCGTGCTCCCAGCGAGGAGCTCCAGGGAGATGTCCCCGGATCCCGGAGCGCGCCGGGGCAGCTGGCAGCTCTCCCTGGGACTGGGCACCTCCTCCTGGGAGGGAAAGGCTGACCCCCGGCAAGGCCCTTCCCGGCCCTGGCAGAGAGAGGGCACCGCTGTCACCCCCTGGCACAGAGAGAATCTGGCGGCATTGGGAAAGCACCATCCCCCCGTGTCAGGGCAGTGCCGGTCATACCTGCGGGCACCTGCTGCGGAAGCGGGCAATGCTGTAGAGGACACAGTAGCTGACAAGGTGGTCGCCGGGGTAGAGGGCTGGGAACTCGGTGGGCGAGAGCAGAGCCTCCATGCTGTCAGGGACGTACCAGTCGATGGTGATGTCGCTGATGGCCGGCTCAATTGCCTTCTTCAGGGACTTGATCAGCTGGGGCAAGGAGAGGAGCCAGTGTCAGGCACCACAGCGGCCCCCATGTCCCCCACAACCTCCATCCCTGCCTAAGCATTACCTTGGGCTGCAGCCTCTCGGTTGGGCTCAGGAACTCAGCACGGCCCCGGCTCACCTTGGCCATGCCCTTCAGCAGGCGCCGGCACACCCGTGGGCCCATGCCAAAGCTGAAGCACCTGTGAGAGAGAGCCAGGTGATGGGAAGCCATGGCTGGGCCAGTGCTGGGGCTGGGCAGCCCAGTAGCGAGCCCTGCAGCAGGGATGGGTAAGGGTGTTTGATAGCCAGAGATGCCACCCCAGCTGCGTGCCAGGTTAGTGTGATCCTGGGGGAAGCTGAGCCTGTGCGGTTGGGAGATGTGATGGGTGAAGGGTTGGTGGAGGTGAGATTTGGGGCTGCAGGATGAGAAATCGTTGGGAACAGCCCAGGGGACATGGAGAGCACTGTGACTCTGACATGGTGCTAGTGCCATACCTGGCAGTGCTGGCCTGCCTGCGCACCAGCCGGAGGATCCTGCTCGTGTTGCCTGCTGCCGTGTTGGTGAAGAGGAAGATCTGACGGGGGTAGCCATGGTGGAGGGGCTGCACCAGTGCCCAGCGCAGGGCTGCCAGCAGGTTGGTGCTGCCCGCATCTGCCCGCAGCTGGCCAAGGTGCTCGCAGGCGCGCCGCAGCGTCTCCTGCCACCAGGGAGAGCTGGGCTCGCAGCGGTCCCCAGCTCACCAGCCGTGACCCACGCCAGGGAGCAGGGAGCCGGAGTGGGGCTGGTGGGGGTTTGCCCGGAGGCACTCACATTGCTGCAGAGGCGGCTGGACGGGAAGAGCGGCTTCACATCGGCACCAAAGCTGGCCACGTTGAGCAGTGTCCCCGATGGGAGGCTCTTCAGGGCCACCAGCAAAGCCTCCTGAGGTGACAGTGGGGACCAGGGAGGGCTGCTGAGGACTGGTGACCCAGGGAGCATCCCTGACCCCACGGCTGTGCCTCACCTTGACCTTGTCAAGGTCAGGGCTGCTCATGGTGCTGCTGCAGTCGACAAGGAAGAGGACCTCACGGGTGATGCTCTGCAGGTTCCCGGGGACACCCTCCGCCGCCGGGCAGAAGTTCAGCATCAGCACAGGGTTGGGGAAGATGTCTTTGTGGAAACGCTTCTGCACGAAAGCCACCTGCAAGCCAGGCAGGCCAGGGGCTTTCTCATACCCCTTGGCCCAAGGTCTTCCTCACCCACACCCCACTGCTTCCCACTCTCCTCCGTGCCATGTCACCTGTCTCTCGCCGCTGCTGTCTTTCCTAGCAATCCGCATGTAATCCCGGCGGCTCCGGACAAGGGCCTCGTACTCGGGGTATGTCATGGTGCCGTCCTCCATCACCAGGTGGGGGTGGTGGGGCTCTGTGGGGCACAGGGGTGTTGAGAGTCACCCTGTGCTGCAGGGGGCTGGGGGATGCTCCAGATGCTTTTAGGGCAGTGCCCCAAACCCGCCAAGGGCACCGTCCTCCCTCACCGCAGGGGTAAAGGATGATCTCCAGGTCCCTGTCGTAGCGGTGGGGCTCAGCCAGGGTGACGCAGGTGGTGGTGGCAGAGCTGGCCCAGGGGTCGGCGTCGGCTCGCAGGGCATGGGATGGGCTTTCCAGCCCTGCAGGGAGGAGGTGGCAGCAAGGCAGCCCCTTGGCCCCCCACCCGCTGGGGTCTGCGCCTGTGCTGGACATGGCACTGTGGTGGTGGCTGCTCACTGCCAGCTCTAATGGGATTAACTGGGCCAGTGGCCAAGATTGCGTCCCCACTGACCCGCATCCCCTCCTTGCTCATCCTCTCCCCCATCCATCAAATCTCTCAGGGAAGGAGGCTGCTGACCCGGAGCTGCCCAAACCCGTGTGTGGGGTGACTCTGGAGGGTCCCAGCCCCGGGGGTGGGATGGTGAAAGGGCTGCTTTGCATGTAGGGAATACAAGATGATGCTGGGGGAAGGGGGCTCACATCTTCTTAGCAGCATGGAGAGACCAGCAGGACAGTGTTCACATTTTGGGGAGGCTTTGCCCAACCAACTGCCACCACCTGAGCTGCCCCCCTACCTGCCAGCAAACAGGGGCCCTTCACCAGCAGCTCGAAGGCAAACTCATAAGGAAAAGGGTTGCAGGTCTGGCCTCGAAAGACATCCACACTCTCCACAGGCACCATGGTGGGGGGCTGGCTCCGGGCACCCGGCCCCCCGAAACAGCTGGTGGGGCTGTGAGGGGAGAGGTGGTGATGGCTCCCACTCCCCTCTCTGCTCGCCCAGCATCGGCATCCCCCCCCCGGGGTGGCGGAGACTGAGGAAGCCATGAAAATCACCATAGGGCCAACCTGTCGTCACACAAGCTTGCCGGCTCGCTCTCAGGGTCGGCGGGGACGCGGGGTGTGAGGATGGGCGGCAGGAGGAGGCGCAGGGCCCCATCCGGCAGTGTGGCCAGCTCCTGCGCTGTGCTCAGGGTGATGGACAGGCTCTCCGACGCGCACAGCGTGCCGGTGACGATGATGAAGGTGGAGCGCTCCACATCTTCGTCCAGGACGAGGTGGCCTGGGCAGAGGAGGGATGGTTTGGGGTCAGTGGTGTGTGAAATGGGGGGACATTCATTGCAGTAGCTACTCTCAAAGGGGACAGGAGTGCAGGCATAAAAAGGGACATGCGAAGGGACAGGTAAAACCCCAGGAGAGGTGGAGAGAGGGAAAAAGAAAGGCTGAAATCTCCACCCCAAAGACCCCTCCAAGGCACCAGGGTGGCCTGGCAGGGGCTCTCAGCCCCTCATATCCCCCCACACTTCATCCTTGCTCCTTTGAGCCTCTCAGCCAGGAGGGCCCAGCAAGACTACCTGAGCAGCAGCACTTACCACCGGCACAGTGCCGCGGCTGGCTGGGGTTTGGGATGCACTGGAGACAGCAGTCCTGTGCCCGGTGCCGGTTCTGGACCTGGAACGTCACCCGCCGTCTGCCTGCTGCCGCCTCAAAGCTGGCCACCACCTCCGACTGCTCCAGTGGGTAGATGAAGATGCCTGTGGGTAGGAAAGAGCCCCAAGGCAGGACCAGGTATGGACCCCACTGTGGCACAGTAGAGCCCATGGCAGCACTGCTCTGAATGGCAAGGTGGTTTAGGTGCACAGGCAACACACAGGGAGGACCCAGAGCCTCACTAGCCTGGAGGGCAGGGAGGATGAAATCCCCCTCTTCCTCAGCAACAGGAATGGGTTTGCTCAGCCTCACTCTTCTCCTGCCCACAGGGCGATGCTGCGTGTTGGTGCCACCACCGCACCACCTTTACTCTCCAAACTGAGCAAGGTGTGGGGCTGGGATACTCTCCAGCATAGGTGTTTTTAGGGGGCTGTGCAGGCAGCCCAGGTCCCTGCCAGCCTCCATAGCTCCCCCTTACCTTCCACGGGCTCCTCGTGGGGGTTGGTGTACGTGAGGTGAGCAGTGATGCTCAGGGAGTACCCGTTGGCACAAGCCTTCACCCTGGAGCTCTTCAGGGGCAGAGGCTCCCAGGAGGACAGGACGTACAGGCCTGGCATTGTCCCTCAGTGGGCAGCTGCAGGCAGAGGGGAGGCAGGCGCTGGGCGTTCAGGGACAGGATCTGCCATGGAAAGGCGTCTGCATGCAAGTTGCTTCCATCTGCCCAGCCCGCAAGGAGGGGAGCAGGTCCCCAGCCCTCCCCATTCCAGAGGCATTGCTCTGCGACATCCATGAAACACATGGGCCTGGACCCAGGTCTCTGCTTGGACCCCAGTCTACCTGCAAACCAGGTCTGGAGCCACAGGAGCCTGCAGAAAGATCTTCTACCCAATAGGAAAATAAACCTGGGCAGTGAAATGTCTTCTCCCATGGGTAGCAGCAGTTACATGCAAGCCCCAAGCCCCGGCAGACAAGCAGGGACTCCTGAACAGGATAGATAATGGACAGCCACACGCAGCCCATCTCTCAGACACCCCGCAGCAGCTGAGTGGCTCCAGAGCCTCCCCAGACCATCTCCTGCACTGGCTGGGAGAGGAGAATCTGCTGCTCCCATCTCCATCCACCCACAGAGGTTACCAGGGTAATTGGTTAAAAAAACAAAAAACCAAAGGGCGAGGAGCCCACGGTATATCTGGGACGGAGCCGTGAGCAGTGTTTGCTGGGGTTTAATAATTAACAACAAGGTCAGCGCTGCACAGAAGAGCAGCACAGAGGGGAAAGCACTGCAGGAGGGGAGCTCAGCTCGGGGGACGATGCTGTCTGCATGCGTGTGAGTAATGCTTTGCCCAGAGACGGATGCATCCCGCATCCCACCTTTCAGCACTGGCTGCCGGGAGAAAGGTAGTGGGGGATGGCTTCCAGCCAGGGCACCAATCCACTCCACACCTCTCTTCCCTTTGGGAAAACCACCTGGAAGCAGCATCCCAAACGACTGCCTAGAGCCAAGGCATCTCTGCAACATTCCCCCAGCCTGTGCCATCAAATATTCAATTTACAGTACTTGGGTCAGCCTTAGCCCTGCCTATCCATGGACCATGTGTGGGGGTCCTGCACTAGGCATGGGTCTGCACCTCCGTGCTGCATCCCCTGCCCACCCCAAGTGCCAACAGCAGCAAGGTCCCCACATCATGCCGTGTGCTGGTGCTCTAATGCACAGCGTGGCTGGGGCAAGGACAAGGCCAGGTACAAGTGAACCATCTGGTACCCCCGCTCTGGTGGCCTTCATCCTGGGAACAGCTTGTACGAGCATTAGAAACGGGAGGCTCAGGGCAGCCTCTGCCCACAGTCACAGGATGCACCTCCCAGAGCATCCTTGAAAATGGAGCAGGGCTACACCCCTGGAGGCAGCACCAGGATGGAGACCTTGGCTGGTGTGAGGCAGAGAGCCCCTGAGAAGCATGGAAGTACATTAGCAACATGGCTGCATCCCAGGAAAGTAAGTTCATTATGCTGGAAGGGAGCTGTTCAAGTGCTCAGTTGGCATCACAGAGTTATGCTTGCAGGTCCTGCCCACCCAACCACTCCTCACTGTCATCAATCCTCTACCCTGTGTACAGGACGCTGAGCCCCCCAAACTGCTCTCCCACCACACAAGACAGTACAGGGTCCCTGCACAGACTGTTTTTAACTCCACGCCAGCCATGCCACTGCTGGGAACATCATCAGTCAGGTTCTGCTCTGACCACAGCACCCAGCTAGACCCTGGGGACCGGGACTCCACCATCCCAGCCACGTTGAGCCATTAAAGACAGATTTCCCCCCACAGTCCTTCCATTTGTTCCCAAGGCACCAGCTTAATGCTCAGCAACATGCCTACTATTTGCCATGCTGCCTGTTGGCCAGGGCACTGCCAGTTTATTTACCAGGGACTTACTGGAGAAGCCGTCCTGGGTGCTTTTTATCACTTCGCTTTACATTTATACTCGCAGAGTAAACAGGCTCCATCTGTCCCTGCTATGCTTTGTACTGCCTGCTCTAAGCCCTGTGGTGATGAATAAAACCAGACCTGATGGTCCTCATCCCGGCCTCTCCGTCCTCTTCCTCCAGGGCATCAAACTGTCCCCAGCTGCCAGCATGGCATCATCAACACACCCTCAGCCCCCTCCCTGTCCCCAGCATGGTTGCCAGTGCTTTCACAGCTTCTCTCCTCTTCCTCCCTTCCCACCTGCTGCCCACAGGAGCTGGTTTAACCAGCTGCATCCCCAATATGGAGAGGGATGCAGCAGAAGTGGGGCTGGGGGCAGGTCGCCATGCTAGCAGCAGCAAAAGGCCCTCAGTGAAGGCCAGGAGGAGCTAACTCTTCAGTAGGTCAGAATAACTTCACGTCTCCTCTCACCCGTGGGCAGGCTGGGTTTTGCAGTGAGGCTGCTGCAGCAAGCCAGGTGCCTCAGCCCAGCCGACCCTCCTGAGCTGCCTGAGAAGTTGTCAAGAGTTTCACCTGCTGCAGCAACAGCCGCCCACAGAGCCCCGTGTCGGTAGGTGCCTTGTCCCTCCTCACCCTGGGGAAGGATGAGGCCAACCCCTGCACAGGCAAACTCAATGGAAATTTCCACTGGTGACAGATGCACAGGCTGGTACAAGAGAAGGATGGAAGGAGAGGAGTCCAAACCTCTGCAGTAGCGCCTGGAGCAGGGAGGCACCGCTGCCCTCCTGCTGCTCTGAGTTACCCCTTCTTCCCTTGCTCCCTGTGGGATATCCCAGCATCACTCTGCTGGGATGGCGCACAAGGAGAAGAGAGCAGGATCTGTCCTAACTCCTGGAGCAGGGAAGAGGCCACAGAAGCAGGAGGTGACAGCACTGCTTCCTAGCGCACCCGGGGCGTGTTTTGCAGAGAGCCCAAAGAAGAGGAGGAGTGGAGGGGAAAGGGATTTCCCTGGCAGCTGCAGACCAAGGGGACAGGGTGAAGGGGGTGCTGTCCCCTGGCTGGCACTGATACTTCATCTGCTGGGAAGTTGAAACAGAGTGTAGAGTCTGCTCCACACGCACACGTGCATGCATGCACACACGGCCTGGCACACACACTGCATCCAGGACCACCATGCCCAGGACCTGTGCTGCTGTTCTTGCCCACCCAGAGCCACTAAAACCCCTGGAAAAGCCCAGCCCCGTGCCAGGGAGGAGGAGTTACTTGCCCCCGATGCACCCTAACACAAGCACCCCCAAAACAAATGTCCCAGCCCCACGGATATCCCCCCACAGAGGCACATCCCGGCAGGACAGCCAAAAAGAGGGGTCCCGTTGCTCCTCTAGCCGCGGGATGTTTGTGGCGTGGGCCAGGGACCGGCTGCTGATACCCTGGGGTGCGTTCCCAGCAGTTATTAGAGCCAGCCCAGCTGGGTCAGTGCCGGGTGGTGATTTCAGCACTTTTGTGGCCCTGCTGCCTCATCCCCCACCTCTCACCCTCCCGCGATCCGCGGCTGCCCCGACAGCGGGGGTGCGACCTTGGGGCACGCAGGAATTGCAGGATACCCGCAGGGTCCCGGCTCACCGCGGCCCCTGACTCCCTCCCACCCTGGCCCTTACCTGGAGGAGGAGGAGGATGACACAGGGGCTCCAGGCTTGGCTCAGCACCCACTGGGTCCTGCCCTCCACAAAGCTCTCTGCTCTGCCGTGGGTTTCTCTGCCCGTCGGTCTGGGGTCTGCGATACCCAGGGGGGATGAGCGGTCCTTCCCCGCCTCTCCCTGCTGCAGGCTTCCTCTCCGGCACTGGCTCCTTCACCGCCCTCGCTCCATCCCTCGCTCCCTGTGCCAGCAGCAGAGCTGCTCCAAGCCCAGCCTCATTAAAGAGACACACGCCCTGGTACCTCCACCCCGGGGAGGGCCGGGAGATGCCCTCACGGGTGGCGCTGGCGGTCTCAGGGGATGGCCAGCGTGCCCAGAGGGTGACAGGTACCGGCCAAAAGCAGAGCCCAACCCTGTGGGCTGCTCTGCATTCACAGCATGGCAATGTCCAGCCAAACCTGGGTGCTGGTGAGACCCCAGGGTGATGCTGTGCACCCACAAACATGGGGCTCAGCTGCTCAAGACATGTAGCCGTTCCCTGTGTTCCCCCTCAAACAAAACAGGGCAAAACTCAATCAGTCAGCTGAGCTCACCAGTACAAATACCATAGGCCACAAATTTCACAACCAGCTTTCCTAGGGAAGGTCTCAGCTGCCCTGAGACCACCACAACAGGACTGGTTACAGGAGGATGCTGAGCATCCACCCCAAACCCAGATGTCCTGGGGTCCCACCAGGGCTATCCTCACCAGCCACCTTGTGCTGTTGTGAAATCTCAACCCCAAACAGCAGGAAAGAGGGGTGACCTGGGGAGTCCCCAGCCTTTGGGTGACAAGTGTGACAACAAGCCCCCTCGGGGCGCAGGCAGGAAAACCCTGCAAAGCAAGGACATGCTTGCTGGCAGGGAGGATCTCACAGCCCAGGGGCGTGGTGGGAATCCCAAAGCCGCCACCGCCGGCCCAGCATTCCCAAGCGGGACAGGAGAAAACCTTCAGATTTGGGGCTAATCCCTGCGCTGCCTCTCCAGGCAGCTCCCTCGCTTTGCTATAGATAGGGCTGTGCTGCCGCCGCTCTTTTTATAGAGCATGCAGAGGAGAGCCACCCCCTCCGTGCACTGCAGGGCCACTGCCGGTGCCTCAGCCGCGCCGAACCTGGAGCCGGCGTAGCCACGCCAGCGCTACATGGGGCACACAGAGCAGGCAGTGCCGGCAGGGGTACCCGGTCATTGGCAGGGCATTTCAGAGTGGCACCAGAGTGAAAAGGCCTGGCACATCAGCGGCTGCCCACCAGACCTAACACCTAAACTGACCCACACGCTGCTACGGCTTCAGCTCCTCCGTCCAGGTTTCACTGGTGGCAGCAGGAGCAAAAGACACCCCTTGCTGCACATGGACACTCCCGACCCCTTACCCTGTGCTTCAGCCAGCACAATTGTCTGGCGCAGAGGTACTCTACGTGTCTCTGGGGTGCTTGCAAGAGCATGTTGAGCCATTCCCTCTCTCCATGCAAGATGCGCCATGGCACACTGCTTCCCCTCCTTGTGCTGCATGGGGAGAAAGGAGAGCTAAAGCGTGCAGCTGCTCTCCTTCCCCATCATTTATGGCCACAGGAGAAGGATGCTAACCCATGTATTATCCCCCCATGACAGATGGAAGCTCTGTGAGCTGCTGGAGGCACAGCGTGCACTGCAGTGCATCCACACAGCCTGCGGCATGCACGGGGCTCCCACTCCCATCGTCATGGCAAGCATCACAGCTGCTCCAGTCCCAGAGAAAAACCCTCAAGCTTTGATTTTTCTCTGAGATATTGTTTCTAGGCCAAGCTGAGAAGAAAAGCATCCAAATGCGAGTGCTGCATTGGTGCCAGCAGCTGGGGCGATGGACATGGCCAGCCCACGGCATCAGACACTCTCTGCAGCCCCAGCATTACACCAGGTGAATAACCATGGTGTGCACATCACCCAGGACACACTGAGCCTTCCCCACCCCACCGGTGATCCACAGCAGCCCTGGGGAGGCGCAAACAGGCTCCATACAGCTCTCACACCAGCTTCAGACAACAGGCATGCGTGTCCCTGCTCTGCACCGTCACAGCTTCCCAACAGCAGCTTGTCACAGCCACAAATGGATGCCTGAAAGCTCGGCATTACCTTTCAGCAGAGCTCTGAGCTCAGGTGTGCATTAAACACTGCAAAGCAGGCTTGGCTCAGCCCAATAGCTACATTGAGCACCCTCACACCCCAGTGACCCCACAAGCCCCCACCAGCAGCAGTACCACACAAGGGACCAGTCGTGATCTGGGTATTTATCCCCAAATCGCCTGTACCTTGTTCTGGGTTTATCGAGCTAAATTATCACACCAAGATAGGGCTGGCTGGAGGGAAGCATGGACCACAACGCTCTTACAGATGTTCTCAGGTCCTGAGTCATTGATAGTTTAGTGCTATGGGAGGAAATAACCTGAAGCCCAAGGAGATAACAGCTGGTGTCAGGCTGGGAGCAATGGTGCTCCCAGGCAGAGGCTCTGCCTGCTGGGAGAGGGGCAGGGTTATCCTGTTCAGCTCTCTGCTGCTCATTAATCAGAACAAATTAAAGGAGATCCTGAGGATGGATAGCCACAGAGGATGAGGAGAATGCTGGCTGTGCTTCTGGTTGAAATCAGGCACACCTTGGTTTAACTTGTATAATACTGGCCTGCCCAGCTGCAGGGATTTACAGGGGGGGCTGGAGGGAGAAGGCAGCAGGAAATGAAAAATCAGCAGAGAGAGATATGGAGACATCGGGGACCTCTGGGGGAAAGAGCTGGGAAAGCTGCCAGTGCTCCTGCCCAGATTTAATGGAAGCCCTCCCAGGATGCTGGAGAAGGCATAGCCCTGACACAGGCCCAGGACACACACTGGTGGCTGCTGGGTTTTCTTTCCACAGCCAAAAATAACGGGGCTTGCGGCTGTGGGTTGGGCACAAGGATCTCACAGCATCAACCCCATGGGGCTGCTGGGCTCACTCTGCAACCTAACCCTGGTTCACCACAGCTCTTGCTGAGGCGCCAGGCTTGCTGCTGAAAGCGAAACTCGTTGGGGTTTGGGAACCAGAAACCCGACGTACTGCTGACGCCTGCCTCTACTTCCTGTACAGGGGCTGAAGCGTTTGCCTGGGCTCTGAGGCAGGTTCCACGGGGAGATTCCTTGCACAGCAGCAGCAGCAGCAGCGGCGTGCCCAAGGGTGTGTATTATCCCTCCAGCTTCTCACTGCTAACCATCTTCCAAGGGTCAGGTGGTGTTTCGGACCAGCTTAGGCCAACACAGCGTCAGCAGCAATTGGGGCTCCCCAGCACAGTAAGTCCCATCGGGTCAGCCTGTCCCTTTGCATGGGAGGCCGAGGGCAAATCTGGGGTGCTGCATGCCAGGCAGGGCGGTGCTGGCCTGCCTCCCAGCCAGGCTCGGAGACGGGGATGGGGTGCAGGGGGCTGGGACCCCCTCCCAGGAGCGGCGGCTGAGGAGTCGGGCTGGAGAGGTTGGGTGGGGAGAAGGGAGAGGGGCAGGGAGAAAAGAACCGGGAACAGAAACCATCCCAAAAGGCTCGGGGCTGGGGAGAAGGGAAGGGGGGAGCAGGGCGCGGGCGAGGCTGCAGGGGGTCATCTCCAGTCACACCGGTGTTCGCGGGGCTGGGAGCACCCGCGGCGGGAAAAAGTACCGGATGTGGGCATGCCCGGGCAGATTCCCGCGGGCGGGAACGGCCGAGCGGCTGCTTCCCCCTAGCGGTGAGCGGCGGCGGAAGGAAGGAGGCGGTTTGGCCGGGCCGGCGGCGCCCAGCCCCGGCTCCCCGCCCCATCCCGCTCCTGCGGGTACGTGGCGCGGGCGGGGCGCGCTTCCGGAGCGGCGGCGAAGCGGTGAGAGCGGGCAGCGCGGGCACCGGGAGGCAGCCGCCGGGGGTCTGCGGGCCCCGCGCCCTGGCCCAGGGCACGGGTTTGGGCTCCCGAGGCGGTGCTGGGTTTCGCCTCCCCGCGCGTGTCCCGCGATGGGCCCTCGGGAAGTCCGCCAGGTCCCGGTGCGGCCGCGGTACCCAAGGGCGCCGCTTCCTCGACGCTGCGGACGTGGCCTCGGGAACATGTCCCTGTACCCCTGCTCTGGACAGCACAGCCTGCATGGGCTGCCCCCGTCCCTCGCAGGGGTGGGTTTTGGGGGGGTGGCGGCATACCCCTGGGCTGTGTCGCCCGGGAGAAGGCGTGGGGACAGACAGCGCTGGCAGCCTGTGCAGGCAGGCGATGTCGGCACCCACGGGCAGGCGCAGGGAGGACCAGACGAAGGGAAAGGGGGGTTGCATTCAACTTCATTCCATACCCACAGCACCACACCCTCTGACGCACAGCGATGGGGAGACCCCAGAAGAGTGCCACCAGCAGGTCATCCCCTCGGCCAGCCACCACGGCCTCCAAAACTGCCCCCGCCACACCACCGCGTTCCGCCTCAGATACCCAGGCCGGGACTGCAGCTGTGGGCAGCAGTTACAGGAGCACTCCAGCTGCCAGGGCTGCTGGGTCCAGCCAGGGGCAGGCAGCAAAGCCAGACTCTTCTCAGCAGAGACCCACAGCATCCTGCGGAGCCCAAAGAGGTACCAGGGACCAGCACAGAGCATCCACAGGGAGTTATTCTACAACGCAGAAGGCGGCACCAGGTGCCAAAGCAGCTGCCAATCCAGCCAGACCCTATGCCAAAGCACCTGCCAGTCCAGCCAGACCCAGCGCCAAAGCAG